>BGPR01002468.1:94566-176253 GCA_013235015.1 Araneus ventricosus | reverse complement strand
GTGTCCCCGTATCTGAAGCCTTTACAGCAACCGAACCAGTTGAATGGACATGGGACAGGCCTCTTTTGACAGGAGTTTCTTTTTTTTATGTAGTTTATTTGTTTTTGTTCCATTTTTTTTTTATTTCTTCATCTTGGTACAACCTACAAGATGACCTTAAGTTTCCAACTAATTTTTTTTTTTAACATGTTCATGCAATTTTTTTTTTTTTGCAAAATATGCCAGAGGTTTTGTTTTCTGCAAAAAGGTGGTATTTAATACTTTGAAAGGCACTTAATGTTGGAATGTTCATCCTTGTAGAGTTTACCGATATAATGTTGATTCGTCAGTAGAAGATGAATCAGCTAGTTTCCTAGCCGGTGGAGTTAAGCCGCACGGTCGAGCATATTTTAGCAGAATTTTCTTTCGAAAGCGGAAGATAGAAAGGTTTCTTTTCTTTGTGTGAAAGCGGAATTTTTGGAAGAAAAAGCAATTTTTTTGCGGGTTAAAAAAAAAAAAAAAAAGAATTTTGAGAGAAAAAAGACAAAAAAGCGGAATTTCTTCAAAATAACAAAAAAGCGGAAATTCGCGAAAAAGCAGAAGAATCTCATCCCTGATTATTGGAAAAACAGATCCAATGTTGCCAAAAGTGGAGCATCTACCCTACATTATTATTCAATTACTCATTGTAATTAAAAAAAAGTGTTGGCAATTAAATCACATATGTAAAGTGCATGATCTAGTATCGCACTGGTTTTTCTAATTTAATTTTTTATAAAATTTAAAAAGTTGTAAAATGTTTATATGTTTCTAGACTTTCTTTTTTTCCCCACCTTACTTTGCACTTATACCAGTGTCATTTATATATACTAGCACATGTATTGTATGAGAATAAGAGTTGATTGAAAAAATAATTACCCTTTTTCAGTCTTTACCCTTACAAATAATCACCTGGGTATTTTACATCACTACTTAGAAGGCATCTAACAACGATAGTACTGAAAAAATTGTAATTACTAGATAGGAAAACTAATAAATAAAAAGTATACCTTTCAAGTATTATAAAGGTTGCAAAAATTTTGAAAAAAGTATGAAGATCTCATAAGACTAGTTAAAATTTAAAAAAAAAAATGTATTTCATCTTTTTATAGGGCATTTTTTTAAAAAAACAATAGCTTCTTATGTTGAATTTATTATACAAAGGAATTTCTACTGTGCACTGTAAAAAGTTGTTTAAGCAGAAGTGCTGGTGTCAAAAATATTTGGTTAAGAGTTATTACATATGTTTACTTTTATCATTTAAACACTGTTCGAGATTAAATAATCAAACAAAATATATGTTTAAATTCTGCAATGCTCATTTATATGAATATTCGGTTGAAATCTATAAGTTGGAACACAGCGCAGTTAAAACCACGCCAGCGCGCCAAGCTAAAGATAAACAACGTGCATCGGTCACAGTTAAAGGTTAATCGTTTCGTTTTGAACCCAATGCGTTTGTGGTTTGTCGTTGCACTATCTCAGAATTTCATCTTTTTGAACCCGCTGCGTTTGTGGTTTGACGTTGCACTATCTCGCGTTTTAAACGTAGAAATTCAACAGAACTACTAGCTTTCCTAGCTCATTGCATGTACGGAATCTGATACTTTTAATTATTCTAATGAAGAAAGAAAAATTGCGCTCGCGATGCCTGCGGCATCTGAAATGGGCACCGGGCAAATTTTTTTAACTTAAAAAAACATCAGCGGCTTCGCTTTCAGTAAAGTGGGATCCTAGTAGCGTCGCTAGCTTAGTGAATATACTGAATCAGCTTCTTTTAATTACTCTAATGAAGCAGCAGAACATTTGCCCTTAGTAGCGTTCAAAACAAGTAATAGTAAAAAAATTAAGACTTACTCGGTTCTAATATTTGCACTTGGGAGGAAACGCTATTAATATATGAACAAGAAATGAATAATTCGGCGCATCAAGAAAACCATCGCGCAGGTGAAGACAGCATTCCAAACGATGAATTCCAAAATATGACCAAGTAACTTCAAAAATTCCATGCAAACGATTTTTATTATAAGGCAAAGAAAAATTATATATTTTTCCGATCATATAATTGATAATCACAAAATAAACTCAAGTTCTATTTGTCATTTTTTACTAATTGAAATCATCCTAATTAAAATATATTTTATTATTTAATAAAATATTTAATAAATATTTTAAGTTATTTAAAAATCGGCGTAGTATGTAAACAACTCAAATCACGCGAAACGCTTGCCATGACGTAAGCGATCTATCCGATGGGTTGCCAATGGAGCTAATCCGCTCGACTCCTCGGGTAACCATATTGGCGATGAAATCGCGTGTGTTCCAACTTGTAGATACCAACCAAATAAAAGTATTTAAATAACTTCGAAATGGGGGTTGAACTGTTTTGATATCTTAAGAAAATGTCAATAAAATTATACTTGTAATTATATATAACATTTTAACAGTGCGAGGAGAAATTTATTCACACAATAAAGGAAGTTAACTTCAATAAAAAATGCACTATGGGAAACGGAAATTTATTTTTTAGAAAAAAAAAGAAATCTATAATCTAAAGAAGAAAAATTATCTAAAGATCTTCAATCTTTTTTCAAAATTTATGCAATCATAATTACACAAAAGAAGCGAGTCATTTCAAGTACTCAAAATAAACATTAAGTTTTTATTATTTTGGAAAGAAAGTATTAACTAAATTTGCAGCTCCCGTTTTATTTCTGGATTGGCGCCACAAGTACTTAAATTATTATTCTACAAAAGAATTTTAGTAATTCTACGACATGTAACACATAAAAATTTTAGAGCGGGAAAATAAAATATAGCTTACTTAATAGCATTTTGTTTTCTTTTCAGCCTACACGAAGCATAACGCGTGCGTAGCATTTAGTAAACGAACATTTTTCCTTGTTGAAATTTCTGTTTGAAGCCAAACGTCTAATACACACTAACTTACCGCCAAATTTCCACGTACCGGAACCCGGAATCTTCGGTCGTAATGAACGTCGTAGTTGCTCATTACGCGGATCCGTATCTTCGGAAAAACATTCAGAATAGGATCCGGATCTCTCAACTGAGAGAATCATTTGTTTTATCAATGGACGAGATTTCTGTTTTGTTTACAACAATAAAATCCTTGAATTTATTTGCATTTCTCTTGAACTTTAAGATTCCATTGACTTAGCATTACACCGGAATTACGTAGTTACGGCATTTAATGTAAATAAACAAAGCAGAAAACTCGCCCATACCCTTTAAATACTTTCATGCTATTCATAATTTTTAGTTATATCTATAATAAGTAACATTAAAAATTATTTATAAGTATACTAGCTGATAGCCACGACTTCCTAGATAGCAATTTTAGTTTGGAACAAAGTTGCAGAACCTTGCTCTGGAAATCTGCAAGCTTGCAGCAATTTTGACACGGCAAGAGTGCAAGCTTGAAACAAGTTATTGCAAACGACGAAGTCATCACGCGCCGAACTTGCAGCAAGCTAGGCATGTATAATTACGATATTTTTGATGACAAATATTTTTGCTATTGTTATTTTTAAATATCTGTTCTAAATAAGTGTGATTTCAATCACACTTTTAATTTTCAAATTCTTATTAAATGTATGTAAAGTACTTTTAAAAAATTTAAATACAAAATTGTGAGTTGTTTTTATTACACCTTCTGCAAAATTTTGTGTTTTTAGTTCTATATATTGTCAATAGATGGAGCCTGTAGCGAAAACTACTTAAAATATAAATTCCGATCAATTAAATTAACCACCAATATTCCCATCAAGCGCGGAAGTCAACATCAACACAGCTCTCTATTCAGTTCAGAATCCCCGTTGCAGTGAATAGGGATGTATAATACACGATTTTTTGAGTAACAAATATTTTTGCTATTACTATTTTTAAATATCTATTCCAAATAACTGTTATTTCAATCACTTTTAATTTTCAAAAAAGTATTTCTAAGTAAAAGTAAAGTGTTCTAAAAAAATTCAAATAAAAAATCTATTATTACTTCTACTTATTGTTTAATACTTTCTATTCATCGAGATACAAAAGGGCCTTTTATATCTCGATGTTTCTATTAAGTTTTAATGCTTAGCTCTTTGTATCGTCAACAGATGGCGCCAGCAAAAATTCTTGTGGAAAGAGATGTTGGAATTTGAGTTCACGTGGTCACATTCACAATCAATAGTCACAGTCGCAGTTTTTGGTGCGATCACAGTATGGGATCTTTACCGCGACTATTTTTTTTATATTCATTTACCGCGATTCTGTCAATCAAAGAGAAAAACGAATACTTACTCCTTTGAGTTCCCGATGAAGCTTTGAATTACAAAAGCCATGTTATCATTGGAGAACGCATATCACAACAAGAGGGGTGATTCACAGAAAGAAGTTTTAAACCATGATGGGGGGGGGGGGTGCTAAATGTGATATAACACCAGATGAGTTGGGGTATGGTGAAGCGTGACCTCCTTATCTGGAAGGTCACCGGCGAAGGCTCTGTTTCTCCCGGGTGGGTTGTGGTGATGCCCTCCCCGTGTGGGGAAGGTAGTTTATGCTTTTGATGGCGCCATCTGTTGATAGTTTATAGAAATAAAAAATAAAACCTCTCAAAATTATATTAAAAAGAAAAGAAATTAAAATAAAAAATGCTTTGCGTACATTTAATACAAATGACTGAATCACACCTTTTTGACAGAAGTATTCATCACTGGTATTTGTGATTTTTTAATATTGCGTAGAAAATAACAGTTCGTCAAATATTTGGTATCCGTACTCACAGGTAATGCAATACCAATGAAACTGCGATAAGGGGAACCGCAGTGACTGCAAACAGAACGATCTTCTTTCTAAGCACCAAAATGGGCTTCCGTGACGCCATCTGTTGACAGAAGATAGAACTAAGGAAAAGTTTAATAAAAAGGAATGCTTTTTTTAAAATTTTGAAACACTTTATGCACATTTATTTACCAATGATTAAATCACACCTTTCTGACAGTAGTATTCATCACTGGTATTTGTAATTTTTTGATATTACGTAGTAACTAACAGTTCATCAAATATTCGTCATCCATACAGCAAGCTTGTTGCGTCAAATACATTCCAAACTATAGCAAAAACAGAGTATGCAGATAAACCTCAGATTCGAACCTCCGACAACCCGCTTCCTAAACTTGTCGCCTAAGCCACTCAGTTCGCCAGACCTCGATTGCGGCAGACAGATTCCGCTAATACATCGTGAATCTATACGTTTTATTTTAAACTGTCTTCTTTATTTCATTAATTTTTTTAAATTTTGAGTTGAGAATATGATTTGAAGTCAAATTGAGAGCGATTTTCGCTAATAACTATGTTTTGCTGGTGGAATAAATTATGAAATTAGGGTTCAAAAGTAACTACTTTTAAAAATATGGAACCCAAAGTAAGTTATTATTTTTCAACAAAAATTGACTGTTTTTTAGGTTTAATTTTGTTTATGAACGTTAAAATTTCAGCATTAAGAAAAAGGCGATATATAGTTTTCTTTAAAGTGCGAATTCTATATTTAGTAAAAAGATTGAGAATTTTTAAAAAGTATTTTTTTTATAAAAAGACCTAGTTAGTTTTTTTCAAATCATCATTGATTTATTGAATTAATAAAAAGAAGGACGGTCTCGGAGATTTTATTAAAAATCGGTTGTTTTTTAAAACAGAGACAAAGATCAAAACCAGATATATACAACTGTATCCAGGTCATGGTGTGGAAGTGTGCCATGTCAATTTTGCAGCAAACTTGCATTGAAAAGAAGGTGATCGATTATGCTTTGTTACTTTGCATGGAGTTCGTGGCAAAGTTGTCGCGTCAAGCTAATATCAAGAAAAATCACACTTGCTGCTAGTGTCTATGCTATCTGGATTCTTTGGTATAGTAACACTTTATTGGTACCTTGTCACTTGAGATAAAATATTTTCATATCTTTATAGTTTTAATGTAAAAAAGACTCTCATATGAAATATTATAATAAACAAAATCATTTTGTCATCATTCTTTCTCTCTCTCTTTCTTTTTTTAATCGGTGAAGGAGCTCTTCCGCGCGCATGCTAAAAAAACGCTGCAGACGATAACAATGAAACCATTGTTCGAAATAGTGTTTGTAGACATTTTCAAAAATAAATTAAATTTAAACAGAATGTCGTATGGAAATGAAATTAGTGTCATTGAAGAGTTAATTCTTGAACTTTAAGATGATTTTAACATGGTTTTTATGTGATAATATGCTCCGAAGTTATTCAGGAAAAACGCTAAACTTTAAGGCAATTATTAATTAAAATTTCAAAAAATCCTTTCTTAGTGAGCCCTTACTCTCTAAGAAGCAAACTACCTGCCAAATTTCAAGTTGCTAGTCCCAGTGATTTGGGAAATTCGGTGATCAGTCAGTGAATGATTTTCTCTTTTATATATAAAGATTAAATTAATTAATATATATTAACCAGCGAACCTTGACAAGTTTCGCAAATTCGACCCACCCTCGAAAAATTGGTTCAGTCTTTTGTTCGTTTGTTGAAATTAAGTACTCAGCGAAGCGTGTACGGAAAATAACAAAGAGAGTTTATTGATGTGAAATTTTTTTTTCGTTTGTTGAAATTAAGTACTCAGCGAAGCGTGTACGGAAAATAACAAAGAGAGTTTATTGATGTGAACATTTTAAGTAGATTCCTTCTGGGAAGATAAATCGAACCGTTTTGATGAGATGTGAATATGCATGGAATATGTTGTAGGGAGGCTGAAAATTTCGGATTTGTTCGTAAATGGTCCATCCAGCTCAAAGGAGAGGAAACGGTGGGGATTTGAAATTTTCATTTCTCCTTAACTACTTAACTATTGAAGAGAGAAAGATGATTCTAATTTAGCAAATAATTGTCACATCCTGTTGAACGACTTTTGTAGTAGAAGTCTTTAGGCAGATGCCACCGTTTAGAAGTCTATAACCTTACTAGGTGAAAAGAGCATCCACGACGTTATGCTGCTGGGTTGGTCTCGTGGTAAGATTTCGGCTTTGAGATCGGTGGTTCGAGATTTTGATGCCCGCTTCCGTGTAAGATTTGTGTTAGTGCTCGATGGATATAAAATCTGTCGAGAATCAAACGTTCTCCCGACGGTGCTTGAAGACGATTGCCAGTGCTAGTATCGTTCTCATCAACTGTCCACGGCTCAATGTTACAAGGTATACCCCAAGATAGCCCAGATATTGCTTCACATACGGGAAATTTACTAATTAATCTAAAACCTCAAGATTTCGAGATACTTAATTACTTTTGTACAACGTTTGCAGGCGACCTACTAACTTCAACACACATAGAGACGAAAAAAAGGAAAACACATTCGAATTCCGACTTGCCGACAGAAATACTTAAAATACTCCTTTGTATTTGTCACGGATCTTGGGATCATCTTTGACACCAAATTTGATTTTTCCCAACACATTGATACCATGGTCTCTAAGACATATCGCAGGCTTGGAATTCTCAAGCGCAGAACCAGAGAATTTTCCAGTGAACTTGCCCAGAAGGCCTTGCACTGCGCTCATGTCCGATCCCAATTATCGAAACAAAATTGAAATTATTGGGCAAATACAAAACAACTTTTTGAGATATTTACTTTACAAAAAAATGCATTTTACTTGCACGATGTATTTCCTTCACTTCTACGTAATATCTTTAATATGCCTAGTTTGTGTCCCAGACGAGATGTTTCTTGCGTTCTTTTCTTTTACAAAGTTATTAATGTTTCAATCGATTGTAATGATATACAGAGCTCTCTATAGATTTCGCTGTGCCCGCCAGATTTTAAAGAACCAAAGTTCCTTTACAAATGTATATTCAAAATTTAATTATATTAACAGGTTCTCGTTATATAAATTTTATAAAATGTTTAACAAGTTCTCTGATGAACTTGACATTTTTAATATGTCTCTTGGTGCTTTTAAATCGCGCGCGCGCGAAATGTTTACAGCTTTTAAATACATGATGTGTTTTATTTTGCCTTTTTATAACTTTTTAGATATTTATGCGTTTTGATTTTCCGTATTCTTATGTAATCGAAAAATTTTTAAAATGTTTTTTATAGGTTTTAATTTTTGTACTTTGTTTTTGACGCCGTGTTGCAATTTATTTTTATCTTAAGTGTTGCAATTTATTTTTTATCTGAAGCGTGTATTTACGTCTTTAAACTTTTACACTCCTTGTGTGTTTTTAGAGGATTCGGTGCTTTCGTGTTTTGACTTTTTAACCCTTGCCTTTTGGAAATGGTCTTTTAATTAAAAAATATGTCTTTTAGAATCACAGTGTGTTTTAATGTTTTAGTGATTATGTGTTTTCGTTTTTAATTATATATGCGTTTGCAAAATGTTTATGACTTTGTGTATTCTCTGTGTTCAAACTTTTTTTTCTATCGCATTTTTTATTTACTCGTTGTGGCTTTTGTTCTTTGTATGTTTATTGTTTATAGCACTCTGTAAATGCAGTTTTCTCTGTAGTGTGCTTTTCTTTAAATAAAAGTAGCACACTATATATTGTGTAACATTTGGGGGAAAAAACCCCAATATTTCATAATGTTGTTTTAAAATGCTGAAACGGTGTAAAATTTAAGATTTCAATATTGTGTTCGAATGTTGCACAATATATTTCAACGTAGTTTCTGTTACAGTACAATGCATTTTCCGAAAATTATAAATATTCCCGATATTAAACCTGAAAACCTATTTGAGTAAAGAAAAAAATTGAATTTTTCACCTCATACCGCTTTAGTTTAGTTTAGTTATAATAACGTCCCACTTTGCAGCAACTCTAGGCCTATTTTTGGAAGGATCTCTTAAGTTTGAACCGTGGTCCGATGACGATGACGATACCTTAGCTGGAATCCACTCTCCCAGTTTTTTATTTATTTAAACTAAAATATATTAATGTGGATTAACGTTTCAGCGGGCGCGCTACAATTTTTTTACAGAGTAGGCGCGTGTCATACTTGTTTACCTTTTTACGTACTTTTTCTTAAATTTTCTTCCCTTTTGCTATGGCAATTGTAAGATATTTCGTAATACTAACTAGTGACATGTCAGAAAATCAAATCTATTCATCAAAAGTGAAAATCAAATTTTAATATTATTTACTAACTCTAAAATTATATTGGAATCAGAGAAAGTAGTGAGGTGTAATAAGATTATTTTATAAAAAAGGTATCAAGCAATATAAAACAAAAAAGACTATAATACAAACTAAGATTGTACAACACAGACTTTTTTCTTAGTTTCTAATCACTGTCCTTGCATTTGAAACATTGAATTTTTGTTAGAGACGGACGCTTACAAATATATGTGTCGCATCTACTGCATCTCATGGATTTTGATGATCGTTTTCTTTCTTTCAAACGCAAATCACAAGTTCTTCTCAATACTGGTTGCTGTTCATTTGCTTTTTCAGGTTGTGATGTATAATTTAGACTTAATGACATGGTAATGTCGTATGACGATAATCAGATTTTTTGGACTCTAGTAGTAAGGTGTTTTTTCATAAGAAAGGGGCTAAGTTTTTCAAGAAAATTCTTCTACTTGGTGAATTATTAGCAGTCTTATTACATATTAAATATTTTTAACAGCACAAAATGAAATATTAAATCACTCACTGGATATATAATTACCGAAACGAAATATTAAGACGTGAAAAAAATTATTAAATTACACGAGCGAAAGCGCGGCATAAACTTTACGACAGAATCATAAAACCGTATGAAATCACCTTGAAACTCAGACAAACACATTTAATCCCGCAGAGAGGGGTCGCATGATAAATATAGGAAATACAAGAATAGCAATGACAGTCAGACAGTTTTGACTCCGAATCTGAGAACAGAGTATAAAAAATCCAGTTTGTCGTAAAAGTTGCGCAAGTGCGCCCCCTGGAAGGTTAAAACAAACTATGTAATAGTTAAGTTATAAAAAGTTTTGTTTTTGAAAAATTCTTCATCCTAACTTTTACTATATATATAGAACATGCCGAAATTATTCTGTTTAAGCAAACTGTCTGAGCAACTCGCGTTTTAATAAGAACCTTATATCAACCTAAAAGCTATATATCTTAATGCTGAAATTTGAATGCTCATAAACAAAATTAAACCCTATTCGGAAAAATAAAAACTCTTTTTTTAATGCCCCATATTTTTAATATTCCGGTACTTACTTTTGAACCTTCATTCCATAATTTATTCCTATAGCAAGTTTTAGTTACGAGTAAAAATTGCCTCATCTTTGACTTAAAATTCTATTTTCAACTCGATATTCTGAAAAGTTAATTTAATTAAAAAAGACTATCAAAATAAGACGTGGAGATGCATGATAAACTTCGTATCGAGCGGAACTCTGTTACCAAAATCTGTACTCTCCGTTCAAGATCTCGCTAGTCAAATGGATAAGACGCCGATTAGCTAACCAACAGGTCCCAGTTCACTAAATCACTTCCCTAGTTCCTCGAAACTAGCTCATGTCCTCATGTTCAAGAAATCCAAGCAAAATCCAGTTTTACCTGGCTTTATACAGGCCGATACGTTTATTAAGTAATATGGGCAAACTCTTTGAAAAAACCCTCCTCACCAGACCTACTGACCATTGCAATAGCAACGCCATCATTTCTAATGATCAACTGAATTTTAGACTTGATGACAGCTGCATCCACCAACTGCTCCGCGTCTCAACACTGTCATAGAGGAATTCAATACAAAACTAATAACAGGTGGTGCTTTCTTTGATGTAAGGAAAGCATTCGATAGAATGTGGCACGATGGCTTAGTCTAAAAATTAAGAAACTACAAATTCCCAACGTATCTTTTTATCATGATCAAAAAGTTCCTATCAATTAGAAAATTCCAAATGAAACTCCTCCAAGTCCTCTCCAGCGAAATAAAAATCAAAGCAGACACACCAAAGGGAAGTCCTTAAGTCCTTTATTTTATTATATTTTAAAAGCAGATTTCCTCGGAATGACCGCACTATGAATTGTCTGTTTGCTGACGACAAGGCTATCCTGGTGGATGGCATTTCATCTAGGTTTGTGGTGCACACGCTCGAAAATGCCCGCCTAGAAACTGAAGGCTTGTACACACGCTGGCGGATGTTAGTTGACACCGACAAGACACAGGCAATTTTATTTCGTAAAGAATACACCAATAAACAAGTCAAGAATTCCTCTTTTTTGAAGAATTCTCATGGGGCAGAGAAGTGAAATACCTCGGTCTCTGTTTAGACAGCAAGCTGACATTTCGTAACCATGTAAAATATATCATAGAAAATTCTGGAACAAGGAGCCCAAAATCGTACCCCTGATAGGAAGTCATTCCCCACTATCATATCAGAACAACGTGATCCTTTACAAACAAGTCATCCGCCCCATTTTAACATACGCAAAGGTTCCAAATACTCCAGAAAAAAAATCAATCACTTTTTACAAACGCCCCAAGGTATATCCAAGAAGATGTCTTCTACCAAAACCTCAAGATAGAAAATGTCGAAAATTACATTGAGAAACGTCGAAGAAAATTTTTCACTCAGAAATAATAATCTGATCATTATAAATCATCAAACTCCTATACTCAGTGAACAAGTCGAATACGCTCATACCAAGAGCAAACATCCTTATCTGCAGGGTGATTAAAAAAAACGTGGCCAAACTTTAAGGGTAGGTCGGGCATACGAAAAGCATTCAAAATCACATATAACATGGGTGCGCAAACGCAGGCCCGGTTCTAGAAGCGAAGCCGTTATCGTGCCATTTAATTTCAGCCACCTCATCACCCTATAATATTTTAACTTCTTTTCTGAACCAGTGTATTTAAAATTAAAAATTTTCGAAAATTCCTTAATGTTAATAAAAAATTCTTCGTCACTAGAAGAAAATTTTACTTACGCATTCAACGAATCGGTTTACAAATTTAATTAATTTATCAGTAAAATCCTGTATCTAAACCGAATTTCTATTGTAGACTTAATTTTCTCGAAAAAGATGTCCCCTTATATTCTCGTAAATACAAAATTTAGCATAAGTCTATATCTTCACATCACAAATTTATATATGAAAGATATTTATAGGAAAACAAAATATGAATATGCATATACAGTAAAATAATTTGAAAAACAACCGTTTATTATTAAATTACATGTTACGAAGTAAAATATTGAATTAAAATTGCATTCTTCCTGCTTTCTTACTTGCAACATCGTCCATAATGCCATTTAAGCTAATTTCTTCCAGCAAATCTTTCTCTCAACAAAGTGTGATTAAAACTAAGTCACTTCTCTGTCTTGTCACATCGAAGATCTTGAGTAAAGTTTAATTATTTTTAGTTCAGAGAAACTTCTTTTGCCTTTTGAAACTGTGACTGAGAGAGTTAAATATATTTTTAAGTCTACAGAGAAGTTGAAAGTTGGAAAATTATAAAATTAAATTATTTGCTTCAATAATTTCAAATGTTTTAAACGGATCAGTTATATCATAAATAACTATTTTGTACATCATTTATTCATTATATTACCATCTACATCCCTAGATACTGAATTGTCATTAAAATTTTGAAAGGAAATATCAAAATTGCACAAGATCTTTTTAAGTCATTTTTCGGACATATTCCTGAATTCAGTTAGAAATTTAAAAGATATTTTAAAATTAGAAATTGAATTAATGTTTTACATTTGTTTAAGGAGTTAAACCTGTCATGAATGGAATTCAAAGCAGTATCAGAAACGATTAATTGCAATTAAAATAATGTTTTACAATTCGAAATTTAAATATTGTTTTACATTTGTTTAAGGAGTTAAAGCTTTCTTGAATGGGATCGATCCAAAGAAGCATCCACGACTTTCAAGTAAAATTCAACTTTAAATAATGATTTTGAATCTTCCGGCTACTCATCAATGCATTCATAATACAAAAGACGAACTTTATTTTTGGGCTATTCAAAGGCCAGTACTAAGGAGTCATATATTTGTTAATGGTCTCAAATAATTTGTTAATCACCCCACATCAAAATTCAATAAACCTGGAGGCTGCTGTGGTCGAGTGATAAGATCTCGGCTTCGGGGCCAGTTCCATATTCTTAATCCTATCCCATGAAGATCCGTCGTGAATGTGGGCCTGATGCACGTTAAATTTGACGTCGTGTGTTAAACGTCCTGCTCCCGCTGGTGTGGTGTGGAAATTTGCAGAAGGAAGCACCAGTTCAGGTGTCGTCCTCATTATCTGACCGCTTCTCAAAATTACGAGTGGGGCTTCAAAACGGGACATTAATATAATAAATTAAACTTGAATATATTTGAACCTTAGAGATAAACTATCATAGACCAATTTTGTCGAAATTGATATTTTTATCGTGTTTGCTTTATCAAGGCCGCATTTTTGGATGAGTAAAGTGACAAGACTGCAAGTTGATAAAAAAACGAAACCCGATCTCAAAAAATGAAATACAGCAAGCGATTCATTGCGTTCTGTAATTTGTTTTCACCTCTTAGAACCAGAAATTCGATGAATACCACTAGTTATTAACTTATAATGCACACTAGTTTAAGAACAGCAATCAGCCACTACCAATTCTTCCGTAATTCATTCGAAAAATTCACTGCCAACCCTGGAGTAACAATTACAGCGATCCCTAAGTATAAATAACAAGACAGAACAAAAAACCAGTCCCACAATTTTTAGGCTGATTGCGACAATAATCATCAATATAACCGGTTGTAATACATTATTCAATTCTTCTTTATCGTAGCATCGAACAACACTAACAATCCCGAATCATGGAGCTGCAAATGTATGAAACAATGTAACTAAAGGAAACATTCTACCCTTTCACTGCACTCGTATGATAACTCCTCTTGTATATATTTTATATTATACTCGGATTGTAACCCTCTATGTTCTTTTCAATATATTCTTCTTTGTTCATGTATAGTTATGTTCCCTTTTATGTGTTTTTATATCTCATGATGTAATTTTTTTTTTTGCTTTTGCTTTTCAGTAAAGTTTCACACATACTCATCCAACCGACAGAGAGTCATTTAGGTTCCGAGTTCGGGGGTATGCTATGATGTTATGTCTCTCCTGTAAAATGTTAAAATTGTTACGATTGTTTACCTCTGACATTCAGAAATAAACTTAAAAGTGATCTTTTCCCAGTAAAGAATTTGCTGCAACTTTGGTTTGGTATCTCTAGAGTCGTCTT
Organism: Araneus ventricosus; assembly: GCA_013235015.1. NCBI lineage: Eukaryota > Metazoa > Arthropoda > Arachnida > Araneae > Araneidae > Araneus > Araneus ventricosus. Next base: position 161,987 of record BGPR01002468.1, on the reverse strand, counting down.
CTGTTAGTATATTTAGATTTTTTATTACCCAGCTAAAAAAAATCTGCAAAATATCTGCAGAAAATCTGAAGGTATTTGGAACATGTTTTCTTCAGATTTTCAGCAGAAAAAAAATGTAGAATATCTGAAAAAAAATGTTCTAAATACCTTCATATTTTCGGCAGATTTTTCTATAGTCAAGGTTTAATTATTAATTTAATTAATCTAATTTCTGATTCAACTTACTTGATTCAGATTGTGACAAAATTTCAAACGCATCCTTCCGGTATTCGAACCAGTGATCCTATGTGTGACTGGCGGGAACGTTAACCACAACAACGCGCGGGAATACACGAGAAGGGGATAAATTAATCTCTTTCAGTTTTAGCGTCCCCATAGCTCTCGTGGCGCCATCTAGTGGTGTAAAAATCAACCAAGGTTAGAATACGTGTTTCAAAGTCGTTGAGATGAGTAACAGATGAGATTAGTAATTCAATAATTATATTCTCTGTTTCAATAAATTCGTTTTCACTTTCTATCTTTCTGGTAAGCCTTCTTTTCATCCAAAGGGCGCAAGTTCCACTTCTCCTTTCTTTTTGGAGGAAAATAGCTAGTCGGAAAACTAATTAGAAATTAATTAAATTATGGGGGAAAAGTTTAAAATGGTAAAACCTCAAATATTTATTTTTAAGATTAATTTAGAATTCATTTTTTCAGTGGCACATTTAAAAAATCTAGTGCCTAAGACAATTTTCGATTGGGAAATTTTTTGAAACTCTGTCTGCTGTAGAATTAAACAATAATGATAATTACATTCTGATTTTGTTTTATATCCTTTGGAAAATAAAGCTGCAATATTAGAGAATATGGTGCAAAATATGTATTTAGAGAAATACAGATATTATGAAATTGCAGTTAAATCTTCAAAAAATCAACAGATATTGGTCAAGTTTAATGATTTTGTGAAAATCTGCTAAATAACTGCAAATTGAATTGAAGACAAAATGCAAAGTCTTAAAAAATCTACAGGATATTTAAAGAAAAAATAAAAATAAATTTTTTTGAAGATTTTATGCAGATTAAATTGTAGAAAAAATGCAGATTTTTTCTGTCTTCAAAAAATCTACACAATATTTAAAGAAAAATATAATAAGAAAATTTTCTGCAGATTAAATTGAAGAAAAAATGCAGATTTTTCTGTCTTCAAAAAATCTGCAGAAATCTTTAAGAAAATTTCAAAATTTTTTTTTTCTGCAGATTTTTTTTAGCTGGGTATCTCTTTCAATCGAATTTCAGTGGTCTTAATTTGTTCTTGCGCATTTAACAATAACAAAGATTATCGAAACACTGAACACTTCAAAAACATTTTATTGATGTGCTGCGTACTTGAGCTCTACAATTATGCCTGCTCACTTTTCTTTGAAGCAAATTACCAACATTCGAAGGGGGAAAACGAACCCCTCGCCAAACCAGTGTCTTGTTAAGGGCGGCCATGGCCGCCCCTATGTTTGGCCGCATCCGTGCATGCATGCTCTGCATTCCTGGTAGAAACGCGCCTGCGCAAACGGCATCTGGAGGTAGCAGATGACATTACTAATATAATAGCCCAGATCTGTCTCTCGGTAACGCGCTGACGTCACCAACAATAAAACTTGAGCCATAGCACTGCGAGACGTTAAACAGCATTATTTCATTGTTAGACAACCTAAATTTCAGTAATTTTAAATTTAAAGAATAATTGTCTTTCTAATTTAAAATTTAATAGTTCTAATTGAAATAAACTTTCTAAATAAATAAAGTTTTCTATCGATTGATATAAAATTTATCTCGCTATGATCAACAGTTCCCGATAAATTTCAAATTATATTAATCATATATTTCAAATTAATTTCCGTTTTTTAATAGAAAGTAGTAAATTACGTCAGTGGTATATCATGGGCGTGATATAGTTTGGACGTTATGATATGTTAAACATTTCTCTCGCATATATATCTATTTAAACGGGATTTTTGACGGGAAATCTCTCGAATGAAGAGACAATTTGCACCTGTCATACTATGATGGGTGATTTTCTAGTTTAAAATAATACAGCACTGTCAAAAATGTAGATATCTTTCTGAATCTTAACGGTATTTAACTGAAATTTTTTATATAAGTTGTCATTATATGTCTGTCTATGAAAGAAAAATTATGCTACGTTTCGCACATGCGCAGTAAAATTTGTCTACTACAAATGCTCGTATTTTCTCTAATATTAAAGATATTTACTTCAAATTTTATTACTTTGCTTCTCTAACACATTGCCACGTAATTTGTAGATTTCATACAATTTGATTGAAAACTCTGAATGTTATAAGCAAAAAACATGTGGAAAATTTGGGATTTTTAAAGAAACCTTTATATCTTCCCGAATATTTGTGCTATGCTTACGAAAATGCATGTAAATATTATGCACATTGAACCATAACCATTGATAAAAGTTACATCTCGTTATCAGCTTTCTGTGAAACAGGATGGGTGAAACTCCATTTTCGCCTTCATCCCTTTCAGGTGCTCCCCCTAATTGCCCTTGTGACCGAATATTCACTGTTATATGTATATTATACTCCATTTTTATGTCACACGATTCTCCAGGACTGATTTCGAAACGTAGTTTTCGTATTAATTCCAAATTTCTCGCATTTTACGAAATGTTCCTTAACTTTTGTATGCCATTGTGTATCGACAATGCTTTGCAATGAACATATTAAATAAATCCATCCAATCATCCATATTCGTGCTATTTTTACGAAAAAAGCATATAAATATTGCGCGCATCACACAAAATAGTTGATGAAAGTTGCAAATCATTATCAGCTTTCTGTGAAGAAGGGTGTTCCAAAATCCCTTTTCGACTTCATCAATTTCTGGTCTGTCCCCTAAATGCTCCTCGTGACCGAATCTTCAATGTAAATTGTGAGTTAAAATCTATTGTTTATATTATTGAATTTCGAAGAGATATTCGAAATAAAATGTGCATACTTCAAAAAGTCTGGCCAGCGCTGTATTATTTAAAATGTCATGTGTTGCCTCCAGATGGCGTTTACGCTCTTATGTTCCTACGTGATTTTGTGGTATGCCTGATATACCCTTAAAGTTTGGCCACGTATTTTTTAATCACCCTGTATACTCAATAACGAAATGGTCGCTCTCTCTTAAGCACCCTTAGTTTAGTTCAATGAAACACAACTCAGCATTTTTCTAATTCTTTGGAGGCAAACTCACAGCCATCTAACTTGAACTGATCAACTACTGTTGAACTGAAACTCATCTGGCCCAATTTTCAAATCTAAATCGCGTCTTAGCGCTGTTTAAGTCTGTTTCCCCTTAGGTTTTCCGTTAACTCTTAGAAAGAGTAGCAGTGTACAGGCATTGTCTCTCGACAAACTGTCTAATTCAAATATTAACAGTTCATAAATGTTGAGTTTAACCTCATCCGTTACAGTCGTGAAGATTACAGACACAACGAATGGGGCGGCGCTCTGTTGGCGAGCAACCACTTAGTTATAAGCAATAAGAGAAAATCCTATTGCTATGAGAGAAACGACGTTCAATACTAGGGCTTCTGATTTCCCGCCACTTTTTTCATTCCCGGGAATTTCTGGGAAATCCCGGGAACACAAAAGTAATTCCCGGGAATGCATCAAAATTTGAAAAAATCTAAAAATGAGTTATTTTTACTTGATATCAATAATAATTACACAAAATACGACTATTCATAAATTCTAAAATTTATATTCCTTCATGTATCGAGCTACCAAATACAAATAAATATATTAATTATTCATTTTTAAAGTATGATTTAAGAAAACAAGTAATCTGTGCTTTTATCTCTCAGCTTAGTTCTTAGCTTTGTTATGAAAAATCCGGCAGCAGAAAATTCTCTCTCAGCTTCAGCTGATGTTGAAGGATTTATTTTCAAAGCCTTACCCAGTTTTATAATATTTGATGATAGATTTTCTATTGAGTCAAATAAAAACAATTCTTGCTTCACTATCTTGCTCAAGCTAGAGCTCTTGCTAGTTGAATAACGTTGGACTTTTGACTTTGAGTGGATCACTTTCTCTAATTTTTTGTATAATATTAAAGATTTCTCTTCCAAAGTTTCCGCGCTCTCTTCTTCTGAGTGCGAAGAGTTGGACAGTGAATCGTCTTCCCCGCAAAAAAGTCTTGTCATAATTATTTTAGCTTGTTGAATCAAAGAGTTTTTATTTGGTAAACGTGAAAGATCAACAGTAACTGCAGCAGCATCATACTTTCTCCCAAGATTGAGATCTTGCATTAATCCAACTGAACTAACATTGAGTTTCTCGTTAATTCTTTTGACCAGAGAACATTGATATTTTTAGAAAATTTGGAGTTTTGTTGGTTCAGTTCTCCAATAATGAAAGCAAATGCTCCTTCGGCAGTTGCAAAGTCGGTTTCGAATGCATAGTTTATCTAGGCCAATTTTTAGAGGCTACAAGCCTGCTACGATTGTAATCAGAGTTTCAAATTCTACATTAGGCAAAATTTGTTGTTCTTTAATATCAATTAATGTTCCGGCAAAAATAAAGGCTTTTTAAGACATAATTTAATTTTTTTATAGTTTATAATTTTGTGTATCTGCGCGTTTGTTCCCAGGAACAAAATATAATTCCCGTGAATACAAAAAGTATGAAAATCTTACGATTTCACGGGAAAGAAACCCTATTACATGTGCGCTCTTTTTGTTGCAAGGCATACATCAAATCAGTAATGCAATTTTTGCTACATCTTCTCTAGATCATCCTTGTAGACGCTGGCGATAGCAGCACTGATACAGGTTTTGAAATCAGTAATGGTCATTGCATGCTGCACAGTTTCTAAAGTTGAGTATGTCGGGCTTTCATGTATATTATTTGTGACAGAATTTGGTATAATATAAAGTGAATAATTTGCAGTTTACAAAAAAGCAATCAAACAACTTTCAAATTAAGATATGTGTACTTCATATAATTCAGGAAACAAGATTTATTGATGTATGAAAAATGGTTTTTAAATAAAATTGTGTGAAACACTGGTAATCTGGAAACAAACCTTACAACAGACGAAATTGTAAAGATTTTAAAATGAGAAAAGGTTCCAAGAAACGGAAAAATATCGAAGAAAAATGAAAGTAAACAAAATGTGTATGCATGCAATAAAAGCAAAATATTACAACCAAGTGGTAAAAAGCATTCTGAAAAGATAAACTTTGAATTTGATTTTCAAGAACCATAAAATATTTAGTATAACTTATTAGAAGTGGCAGAATATAAGGGGCACACAGAGCATAATACAAGGTTTCAACAAATTATTATCGGGGTTTCCTTACCTTATAACTTTTGATTAAGGAATATGACGCAGTAAATTACCAAATTGAATTTGGTCAAGATGTAAAAGTATATAGCGGACAGGTCACAGCCCAATATCCTCCCAGCAGAAATCGCTACTCTGTCAAGTATCTTACGAAATGTAAAAGATGGAATTCACTTCTATATCTTCACAGAAAAAGATAACATTGAGAGAATAGACGAATGAAAAATATCGTCCAGTATTTTCTATCAAGCATTTTGATTTTTTTCTATGGTCATCAGAAAGGATACTACGGACAAATACTTGCGAAAGGTCACTCGAAAGAACACAAAATATTAAATAAAAACTTTTTTACATTACATATTATAGTTCGACTTCGAGTTGCAATGAGTTACCATTAAGACTAGCTGCGAGTTAGCTGTAAGTGCGATAGATTCGTCTGGCTCGCTCGACGAACTGCCTCAGAACTACAACAGCATAATGAATAGGCTTGACCTCACATTTTACACCGAATTTTCAGTATAAAATGTGAGGTCACGAGAGCATTTAGGGACCGACCAGAATTTGATGAAGAAAAAAAAAGGATTTCGACTCAATCCGTTTCACAGAAAGCTGATAATGATTTGCAACTTTCATAAATGGTTTTGTTTGCTGTGAGCAATACTCACATGCATTTTTGTAAAAGTAGCATGTATATTCGGGAAGATATAAAAAGTTTCTTTAAAAATCCCCAAATTTCCACGTGTTTTATGATTACGACATGAAGAGTTTTCATCTAAATTAAACGAAACTTACAGAATATGTGACAACATGTTAACTAAGAGTTGTATTAAAATTTGAAATAAATACTTTGAATATTAGAAAAAAATGAGTGTTTGTAGTAACTAGCTTTTTAGTAAAGAATTATTTACCTCATTAGCAATCAATGTGAACATCATAGAATAGAATATAAGAAATTGACATTATTTTCCTACGATTAGACATCATTACATTTATTCCCTATTTAGCTCAAGATACCCTACAACATTAATACGATAGATTTACGATGTTTTGCGGCATTCAAAATATCGTAGCAACACCGTAGAGATATCGAAAAATATATTGTGCTAATAGGGATCAATTCTATCCCACAACCCCTTTCGAGCAAATAATAAAAGAAGACCTAGGAACCTCATAAAATAATAATTTTTTGCAAGACGGATTAAATCTGTCTTCGTCTGCTATACATTCTTTCATTGGTGTGGTATGAAAAGCTTTGGGTACGAACTTAGATATCGTTCTTTTGATCTGCTTTCAATCCAAACCTATGGCACCTTTCTCCAATACCTTCTCAATAACTTTATTTTTAGAAATGCAAATCCAAAACATAATTGCTTGATTGCAAATAAATTAAAAGGTGGATTTTTTCTATGTTATATGAGTTTTCATTTTAAACTAATTTTAAACTTCTGAATTATCCAAATCTATAAAGTAATTTGTTACATATTGGTAAATTTGGAGCTTCTAATTAAAAACCGTAGACCAACTCTGGTGATATAGAACATATTTATCAGGTAGGCCTAGGTTCTCCATTTTTCTCAAACCTCCGTATAGTCTAAGTGAGATGAAACGCAACACCTTATTAGGTTTTATCACAGAGAAATGAAAATTCGCTAAAGAAGTAAAGTAAGTTGTGTTTATTGTAGAAAGAAGAGAAAGTAAAATATTCCCATGTCGTTGTAGATTCTAAAATACACTGACCTTCAAAAGTTAAGGTACAACATGTTTTTCGAAGCTCACCATAAAAAAATGTCAGTTACAATAAAATTCATAGTTTGAATGATAATAACGAACTTTAAAAAAAATTATGCAAAAACGATAGCTACCATTTTTGTTTTATAGAAAAGAACAGGTATATATGAGTGAGAGAAAACTGTGCAAATATCAAGCTTTCGTAATTTCGTGTGTAAGTTTTGTTGATTTTCAACTGTTGTTGTCAGTTTCGTTGACAACAGCCAGTAGAGTCTAGAAATGCCTAGGAGAAGTTGTTTTCCCGATTCGTTAAGGTGGCGAGCGGTCGGACGGATGGAAATGGATTTGTCACAGGCTGATGCTGCTAGACGTCTCAATGTGTCTCGCAGTGTTGTCCAAAGACTCTGGGATCAATATCAATCAGAAGATTCTGTGTCCAGAAGACATATTTCAGGCCAACCACGAGTTACAACACCTGCAGAAGACCGTTTTCTAGTTCTTTCGGCCCGAAGGGGAAGAAGCACTACTGTGCCATAGCTCGTTGTAGTTGCAGTACTATGTAGCATCAGGGAGAAGAATCTCCGCTACTACGGTGCGAAGGCGCCTTCACAATGCAGGTCTCTATGCAAGGCTGCCAGTTGTGTGTGTCCCCCTCAACGGACGACAGAGAAGGGCCCGCTTATGTTGAGCAAGAGAACACGTTTCCTGGACCAGACAGCAATGGGCTTCTGTACTCTTCACAGACGAGTCCAGATTCACACTGGAGAGCGATTCAGGGCGTCTGCTGATCTGAAGGGAACAGCGTACCAGATACCGTCAATCCAACACTCTTGAAAGACACAGTTACAGAGGTGGTGGAATCATGGTTTGGGCAGGGATCTCACTCGGTGGTCACACTGAGCTGCATGTGTTCCATGCAGGAACTATGACTGGTGTGAGATATCGGGATGAGATCCTTGATCCATATGTCCGCCCATATACCGGTGCTATTGGTAAAGATTTCATTCTAATGGATGATAATGCACGACCTCACCGAGCTGTGGTTGTTGAGACTATCTTGAGGGCCACGGTTTCGAGCGAATAGAATGGTCAGCTCAACCTCCAGACCTGAATATGATAGAACACCTTTGGGACTATCTTGGCAGACACGTTGCTGCTTTAAGTCCTCCTCCAAGGTCGTTAGTTGAACTGGAACAAGGCTCACTCCGTGTCTGGTCTTCGCTTCCCATTCCGGTGTCCGACAATTTAATTGACAGCATGGAAAGTCGATGCCGCAAATGCATTCAAATTAGGGGTGGACACATTCCTTAGTAGAATCCATTTTTGTAATGTTTCTATGACATTTTACCACATAAAACTGTGATGTACTTTTTTCTCCAAGAATGACTTTGCCACCAAGAGTGCTTTTTTGTTGTAAATCATTTTTGCGTTTAACTTATGTAAATTTCTATGTCGCATTCAATAAATAACTGCTTAGTGCACATTTCCTCAAAATTTTGTTGTTTCTACATTCACTCATTTGCAAATTAGATGTGAAAAACCGGTTGTACTTTAGCTTTTGGAGGCCAGTGTATAATGGCATGGGAGAACAAACAAACAAACAAAAAGGCTGAAACTGCAAATATTGGTTTCAATCCAAGTGAAGCGAACATTTGGTGTAAGATGTGGCAAGGATTGAAGACTTCGTAATTTATAACAATATAACTTTATTCCCTTTAACATAATCAAATAATTTAAATTAGGAGAACTAAACTAAACGTTCGCGCACTTATTCATTATTACTAGAACTTGTTCAGACGACGATCGAAAACTGTGATTTAGAATCCTTCAGCTGATTATCGCGCTAGAGCAGTCAAGTGATCCTTAAGAAGCACAGAGCGAGAAAAGGAAGTAGCGATCTTGACTAAAGTTCATCAACTATTTATACGTATGCCATTTCCAGATAAATCACAAAGTGTTTTGCCAGATACCCCACATACAAATATTGAAACTCGAATATTTGGATAAATTGGATAGAAGCTACTAAATCAGTGACGCAGCAACCGGGGGTAACGGGGTATAGATGCCCGGGCGTCAGTCTTATGAGGTGTCATGTAGATGAAATATTAGTGCGTTTATGTCACTTAAAAGCGAAAAATTTGTACAAGCACAGGATGATCGACAATAGCACAAGATGATCGACAATAGCACAAGATAATGAACAATACGCCTGTAATATTATAAAGATGATCGACAATAGCACAAGATGATTAACAATACTCCTGTGATATCTTCAAGAAATATCGTTCAGAATTAGAATGTAATGCAGCATCTTTGCTTTGTGAAAATGGGCATGCTAAACCACTAATGGAGATTAGGGGAGGGGAGGCAGAGAAAAAAATCATTTTACACTACTGTATGAAATCAGTTGATTCATACAGAGAATAAAAATGAGATATCTCGCCATGCTTCAAGAGTTAAAATTATTCCTAGCTATAATCAGTTGATGCATTCAGAGAAGAAAAATGAGTTATCACGTGATGCTTCAAGGGTTAACATCGTTCCTAGCTTCCAAATGGGGCTTTAATCTGAATGAACTCTAGATACAGGACGAGGGGCTGTGTTATTTGTTGTGAGCTTCATGCGTTTGTTTTATGGACAAAGCAACTCACAGATAGTTTGGCCACAACTGCCAAATAGGTGAGATCCCTGTTATTATTATTTTAAAGTTGCCGCCTTCCGTTCCAAAACCGTACCATTATCATCCTTGCAACCCTATTAGTTGATGATCAAAAGGGTTTTTTGAAAATATATGTTTTCCATATGTGACTAAAAAGGAACACCTGGCTAAGCCATCAATAGACTCTGAAATTACTGCAGATGATAAACATCATTCATTCAATCGACTGAAATGGCAGCTTCACGAGAAAATTTTGCTTGCAAACGATCAGTTTTCGTTCCTCGTTGTGCGTAGGAGCTGTAGATTGGTGAAAGTCTGAAGAATGAACTATAGTTTTATGTGGTCGATAAACGTTCTTTGACTGTCAATAAGAGTCACCTCATGATAAAACTGGCCCTGAAGGTATAGGATCACACTCTGTTTGCTACAACCTTTGAAGGCCAACATTTAGGATGAATAGGAAATATTGCCGGAGAAATACGATGACTTTAATAAATCATAGTGTGTACACGCGCTACAAATAGCAGGTAGCAACATACTTTCGTGAAAATGGCGCTATTTCAACATCCATTCTGATTCCACATAAAAAAATCCAAAAGTTGAAATACGAAATTTATTTAACGAAACGACAAGTTCAAAGAAAACTTGAAAATTAATCATGTAAGATTCATTGCTTTCATTAGCTATTACAACAGATAATTATGCTATGTTTAAAGCAAATAAATAGAAGATTTGCATCTGACGTTTTACTACTGATTTTGTTGTAAATTTTCTGAAAGCAACCAGCGGCGGTTCGTCCATTAGGGCTGCAGAGCAGCAGAACCCCCTGAAATTATTTTAAAAGATGTTTTTCAGATTTTTGAAAAGTTCTATTTGGTTATTTGCTCTCATTGAAAACTTCTACGAGCGACGAAAGTGAAGAAAAAGAAAAGCGAAAATGAAGAAAGAAGATAGAAAATCGTGGTTTAACAAGCAACATCGCCTATCTCAATTTTTTGAAATTTCAAAAAGGAAGAAAAAACTCAATTTTTCTCAACCAATGACGAACATTTCTGATTTTTTCATATTTAATAGGATCGTGCGGTCTTATGTTCAGAACAGATGTTAAAAAAGAAGTATTTGTTATTGGTTGTGAAGAATTGAGTATTTTCTTCCTCATTGAAATTTTTGAAAATTGAGATAGGTAGTGTTGATTGTTAAAAGACGAAATGCATCAATAAACAGGATATACACAAATCGGAGCTGCTCAAAAGCCGCAAGCCCCAGTGGCGGATTTTGACAATGCGAGGCCCCAGGCGCAAAATTGTTTTGAGACCCTTACCTTACCATATGTCGTAAATTCGCAGTCCGCTTAACACTGCGATGTATGTCGAATAGATTTTGAGGCCCCCTCAGAGTCTCTAGGTACGAGGTGAGCACCTCTAACGTCTGTGCGAAAAACCGCCACTGGCAAGCCCTCGCAAGCATCAAGATTCACTCACTGAGCAACAGTTAAGCGACGTTTCGGAAGACGAAACCAATGTTTCCTCCCATTGAGTTTAGCGGTGGCTTGGGCTGCACTGTCTGTAGTCCTTTGGCGCGAGGCCAACTATGTGATGCTTCTTTTTTTCTCCCTCCCACCCGAGTATGGACTTCGCTCTCTTGATTTAGTTTTATTATTATGTTGCGTTTCTGCCCGAAATGTTAGGAACTATTTATTTCACACTTGAAATAATAGTTAACTTTTTGGTTTATATTTTCATTAATATTTCTAGTCCTTACATAAGAATCTCAATTTTTTGTGTTCTTACACGTTCTTAAACTTTGCATAATTTATTTAAAAGCGTTTACTATTCACATTAGAACTATTCTTGCTACCCTACCTTTTCTTCAGGAAAAATTAAGTTTTTATTTCATTCATCAGCTTTCTCTTCTCTGTCCCAATTCGCTAAGTGAACATCAACAACTTATAATTTTATAGCTAAATTTTTAAACTTTGCTGTCTACCTCCTATACTTGCCGATACTTTTAGTTGTCTTTACATTTTTTACCCGCCCCTATTTACAACTTCCAATCGCCCCTAATTTTAGTTATCATTATTAGAGTAACCCTAATCTAAATTTAATCCACTTTATTTAAATGTGCAACGCATTTTGCTGGTTTTATTTAAATTGTTTATTAGATTGTTATATTATTGTAAGCTATTTAATAAATATATTTAAAAAACCTTTATGTCTAAAAGAGCAAAATGCACAATCTGATTAAAAAGAACACAGTACACAATATGATGTAGGCAAAAAATTTCTCTTCGAATTTTCTTAGTCCATGATTTTAATAACCCATTGAAAACTTTAAAAACGATCTCGCACGATAATCGTATTTCTGTTTTGCATTATAACAGCCAAAAGCAAAAGATAACACATTTTTATATATTTAAAAGGTTTGTACGAAATGTAATGTGTACACAGCACCATAGCACGACTAAGATGTTAGATGTCAGGTCGATATGTGCTGCATCATTCAGTGCAATTTTAATTTATACGTTTAAAAAGGAAAGTATATAGGAAAAGAATACTGAAAAGGCAATAGCTGGTTTTTGCTATTGAAACATGTACGTAGCTTATTTTTCTCTGCCCAGTCCTTAAATTTGTCCAATGCAAATTTGCTAAGCTTTCTGAGTTCTTCTCTTGTGTTATCTGTAACGTATTAACTTTCACCCGCTTAGTTGATTATTATGAATAGTCGCCGGTTATTATGCATAATTACTGCGGTGATTATCCACAATAATTAATTATCCACATTGACCGTAAAATATATACAACATCATAGTTCGACTAAAATGTTAGATGGCAGGTGCATACGTGCTGTATCATTCTGCGCAATTTTCAATTACATGTTTAGATGTTGTCCGTAGTTACACGTGTCATAAGTCTGTAAGTGGCGTAGCGACCGGGGGGCAAGGAGGGTATAAATGCCCCGGGCGCCATGGAGTCAAAACATTACTGCGTTTATGTCACTTTTTAAAGCAAAATATGATAAGGGAGTGTAAAAATAATACTCTCATTTACACATGCACCATTTACATAAACATTACACATTTAAATACACCATTTACACATGCTAAGCCATTAATGACGAGAGTGGAAGAAGCATCATTTATTCTCCTGCTCCTCCTGCAACGCCACTGGTCATGGTAATAAATCATTAGAGTGTTTGTTACTTTTTAAGGCAAAATATGATGAGGGAGTGTAAAAATAATATTCTCCGGGCACCATTTACACATACTAAGCTATTAATGACAAAAGTGGAGGAAAAAAACATTTATTCTCCCGCCTCCGCTTACCTTCTCTACGCCACTGGCAATAGTGATATATCATTAGCGCGTATATGTTACTTTTGAAAGCAAAATATTATGAGGGAGTGTAAAAATAATATTCTCCGGGCACCATTTACACATACTAAGCTATTAATGATGAGATCGGAAGAAAGAACATTTATTCTCCTGCTCCTCCCGCAACGCCACTGGCCATGTCACTGGTCATGGTGATAAATCATTAGCGCGTTTATGTTACTTTTTAAAGCAAAATATGATGAGGGAGTGTAAAAATAATATTCTCCGGGTACCATTTACACATGCTAAGCTATTAATGACGAGAGGGGAAGAAAAAAACATTTATTCTCCTGCCGCCACTTACCTTCGCTACGCCACTGGCCATGGTGATAAATCAGTAGCGTGTTTATGTTACTTTTGAAAGCTGAATACTATCAGAGGGTAAAAGAATGCCACGCTGAATCTAAACCTCTAATGATGAAGGGAGGGGCGAAAAATTCATTTTATGACCCGAGTGCCACTTACTCTAGCTACACAACTGAAGTCTGTGATATCACATCCCTCCATTTCTTGCTTTAGATTTTCTTGATTACCTTAGTATAGCTTACAGTCTGATTGCCTTTCATTATTTTTTCATTTCTAAAGTATAAAAATCCTTCCGTTTTGCTAGATTTTTAAGACTGACAGAAGCTCGTATACCAAGGACAAGTATAATTTGCTCTCTCATCATGTTATAACTGCTAATTTCAATGTGAATTTATATTCTTTTCTGAGCAATTTATATTCTTTTCTTTTAAATGTCTGCATTTCTGAGTTTCGTGAAGACAATAAGTTCTTATATATTTAGAGAATATTGGGGACAAATTTCAGCATGACAGTTCGGATTTCTTTTTTATTTAACAGTGTGAAGAACATTTACATCAAGAAAAGAGGATTCTAAGGAAAAGTTAAATTAACACAAATAACAATAATAGGCAATCTAACAATTTTTATCACCAAATTTTGCAAAGATTTTTTTATTTTGTATGTTTTAAGGATAAATAGCCGTTAATTCTTTAGAATACTGACAACAACTTTTGCATTCTAGTTATAAAAGGGTTGTATTAGTAATACAATTTTCTGCTTTACTGATTTTACTCACTTTATATTGGCAACAAGTTGAAATATTTATGCGAAAGGAACTATTTGATATACACTTCTTCTCTTGCAGCCGAAAGGAAAGATTTGATCCACAAATGTCTAAGAAATATACGCAATATCTGTGAAATATTGTGTTTAGTTTTCTTGGTCGCGAAAGAATAAAACATGACTACAGTACGTGATATCACTCCCAAAATTTTTAAGATATTGCTTCGGGACAATGTAAAATCCTTACGAATATATCTTCCTCAACCAATACGAATTGTGTTCGAAACGAAACCACTTCTATATTGAAACTGGGACGCATAGAGGACTTATTATCCATTACAAGACAGAATATAAGGCTTATAAGGGTCAATAATTCTTTAGCTAGCTTATTGCATACATGTATAGCAGACTTAACAGATGTGCCATCATAAAAAAATTCAAAAGCGGGAAATTTAGAAGACTGAATGATCTAGGTTTATATTTATTTAAATTATGAAAAATTAATTGATGCATCAAAGCATTATCAGACGTTTTTGCATTAGACTTTCAACTATTACTAATATCGTATAGACAATTTCAGCAGTTTTGACCTCTAAGATGAATTCAATTTTCAGACAAAATCCTAAGCCGATGTTTCAAATTGTAAAGTTATGAATAAAGTTAGAATCTTAAAAAAATTTACAATTCGTATTTTGCAAAATGGTGTATTTAATGGAATAGATAAATATCTTTTTCAATAAAACTTTTGAAAATCCAAATATTTTATAAATCTAAAATAGAAGAATATGCTGATCCGAACAGGAAAATTACAATTTTATATTCTCATTTTTTATTTTATTCAAAATTCGGTTTTAGATTTTCTTCTATATGTAAATATAAAAGATTGATCTATATTCTTAATGTTTCTGAAAAAAAGCCAAATTTTTAAAAACTAATTTGTAAAAAACTTTTTTTTTAGTTTTCACTTCATCTTTTATTTATCAAAATAGTGTAATAACAGTTATCCCGATTGAAAATATCCTTACTTTAAGTGTCCTTACTTAAAGCTACTTTAGGTTCAAAGTAACTTTATATCAATTCTCTTTCGAGGTTACGTAAAATGTGTGTAATTTTCACTAAATGTCTGGTTTTGCATATACACGTTAATTAAATGGCTGACATCTAATTTTAACCTTAAGAATGATCTTCATGATAATATTCACTGGAAACGTTCGTATTATTTTACTAACATCATCAATTCCAGCTCGTTATAGCTTCATCATTCTCACTTTGTAATCCACTGTTAACGTCAATTTTTGGATCATCAAAAAATTCATCAGATAGTACAAATTCAATTTCTTTACCACTTTCATAAAGTATCGGACATTATAGTACTAAATATTGGACAACATACTGGAATCTTTTCTTCTGTTGTAAATGATAGATTCTTAAATGCAGAATGCATTACCTTAAGTATTGTCTCATTTAGAATGACGAGTTGTGCTCGCCATTTTGCCTTTAAACATAATACGCTATGATGAGTGCCAGCTGCCAAATGTAGCCGAGGAGTTAGAAGATAAAACTTACAGACTATAGAAAAAAGTACGTTAAATATTGTTTCAATTTGAAAAGCGAGTTATTCTCGTCATCTTTCCCTATGACAAAACAAACCATGACGAATGCCAGCCATCAAAGATAACCAAAGAGTTAAAAATTAAAACTGATAAGCTCTTAAATGGAGAAGGATGCTAACTTTAAATATTGTCTCAATTCGAATGACGACTTATGCTCCCCATCTTGCCTTTAGGCATAACAAGCCATGATGAGTACCAGCATTCAAATATAATCGAGGAGTTAGAAAAAATTTTCCCATCACCGTCCATTTCCCAGCTGATGAGCTCCCATTTGCTTCAAGTACAAGATTAACCCCTTCACCCCCAGATAGAGTTACATTAACGGACGCTTCAAAACCAGATTTTCCTTTTTACTGACCTTGAGCGCGATAGTAGAATAATAACAAAAATACATCTCGCAAATTTTATCTACTTATTGATAATATTGTTACGAAGTAGTAAAGTTGTTTTCCCGACATGCTAACATTAGCGACAAATTTGGTAACCTTGGCGACACTTTTGGTGACTTTGCGACAAAAGTGGGGACTTTGGTGACAAAAGGAATATTCTAGAAAAATCCTGAACTGTGTTCCTATCTCTACTGGGAGCCAGAAATGTCATGAACCTTCTAAAGATTACTTCACTTCCTATGTATTGACGTCACTTCCTGTTGAAAAGGTATAAAAGAAAGCTATAAAACCAAGAGCAGTCAGTTGTAGTTTGGTCAGCAGTAAAGCTGGCGAATCGAGAGATATTAAGCGCTACTTAAAGTGCTGTCATTGAGATGTATTGGTAATCTCTGTTATAAGTTTGTGAAAGTGCTGATTTGTAATCTGTGCTACGTTTGCTTTCCTAGAGCATTCGTAAAATGAAGATTTTTTTTTATCCTGCTTATTGGAATGCATTCACGTACACCCACCCGACTATTTTTGTAACAGTATCTTGGAAGGTTCAAGAAGAAAGTGAACTAAATATTCGGTATGCTAAAATACAGGGTGCATATGGAATCCGCTTACAAACTTGTAGGAGTGAAAGTACATATTAAGACAACAACAACAACAACAACAACAAAAAAATGCAATGGAACATGGGGTCGCAATTGATATCGAAAGGGTGAAAATCGCGAATATGCATCTGCAAAGTGTGGCGGGGAGGAAACAAAGAAATCCGCTCAGAAAACTTTATTGGACAGAATAAGTACAGAACAGCTTATAATATACACAACAAACAAAATTGTTACAATAGTTGTACTAAGTCGCGCCCTTCAGAAGTCATTGCGTAGGGAACAACGACGCACGTAGAAACGACTGGCTCACACGCTCGAAGCTTACGGGTGTTTCCTGGATTCCTGTTGAAGTGGTCACAATCCTCGCTATCAGATCTTCCGGTGTCTCCACTGATGTCTCATAGACGAGTGATTTCAGGTGACCCGGGAAGAAGAAATATAAATGGTAAAGGTCTGACGACTCGTTGCTACTGTCCAGCCTCCACGAGGAAGCCCCCAGACACCAGACACGGTGGTAGTTATGGAAACGGGATATTCCACTGCATTTTGGGAGTGAAGGAAAGGGATTTATTTCATTTGGCGCAGATAGGACTGACTGTAGTCTCATTTCGATTAGCACTTCGGTCGAAGACGAATTCCTAGCCTACCGAAGTGCGCTTAGTTTGTCAAATGTTGCGGTTGATTTTATACCCGTTTCTCTCCTTTATTCGACTCGTCTACTTAACGCAACCTTGTTCATGGTTTTTCTCGTGGTGGTAGGACAGTACGTCACACTTTTCAGACACGCTTTCTCTATTTTCACCTACTGAACGTCATTTTCGATCCCATGTTTCATTGCATTCTTTGTTTGTCTCGAAGTGTAATGCCGTTCCTCCAGGTTTGTCGGTGGGTTTCATATACAACCTGTATAAATAAAATAGCCAAAGTAATCATTGATTCATGTGATGCATATTCTTTGTTGAACATTTAGAACAATATCACGGAAATTTGCGATCTAACAATTCCTATAACCCAGTTTAGAGAATAAATGTATACATGTAATCACAATATAGTAAATCACATTGTTTGATGTCCCTTTATGAGATTATATAAGGTTTTACATATCATATATGCATTAAATGATACATGAGTTGTTTCACTTTACATAACATGTTTTTAGTTATATTGTAAGATCCCCCAAGATCATTAGCGACCAGTAACTTTTTTTCCCACGCCATGGGTCACTGAACAGAGCAGGTGCCTCAATGGGAAGTCCAGCTTGCCGACTCCGGACATCTCGTGAAAACGCCGACAAAGAGAGCCGGGAGTCCAGGCTGTCACTCGTTAGTGGAAGTGATGGATAGGGTCATTTATCTCCAGCCTGAGAAGCCGCTTGCGACAAAGGAAAGGACCAAAAAGGTAAGAAGTCAATAATGGCTCGCTGAAATAGACTCCACCTACAAAATTGACTAGGATTCGTGGAGAGGCCTCTTGACCGCTTCCCCAGTAGGAGGACGATGTGGTTAAAAGAAAGAGCGAGGATAGAGAACGGGAGAGATTTTTGGAAGAGGACAGAAACGAGCAAGGGCTCGATTTTCTTGGTGGTGAAAAGATAGGATTGGGTCGCTGAGATCTCAAGTCCGTCGACGGAAGACCGATTTCATTTTTTTAGTCCACTCGTAGAAGTGGGCCTGTTTGGTTATGTGACAGAGTACTGTATAGAACTGTACCAATTATTTCATTATTTTTGCATAATTTTCTTACATTTAATCAAGAACTTTGCTAATAAATCTCTTGCACGCACGTGCTATAAATAAATGGAGTATTTCTTGGCTCTGGACCTTCCTCCCTAGAGGCCTTAGCTGTCAAACACGTTACAATATTAACGCCCCGTTTTGAAGCAACACGAGGGCTATATTGGGACGGACCTCGTAATTTTGAACCGCGGTCAGGTGACGAGGATGGCAACTGAACTGACACCCTCCTGTCCAAAAATTAAGCACCACAAGGGCGGCTCAATCCCCGCTGATCATCTTCCGGCCTTACACCCTTTTTGGGTAGGCCGGCCCTGGTATTTTTGCACCACACCAGCTGGAGGACGTTTGACCCCCTACGTATGATTTAACGTGCAACAGGCCCAATAAAAGACGGATCTTCAGTGGAATCGGGTTTCGAGCCTGGAACCCTTCGTTCCCGAGGTAGACATCATACCGATAGGCCACCTCTGTCACGTTTCCGAAACATATATCAACTAGTGGATACTTAAGGGTGGAGGGATTAATTTGTTTAAAAATGTAGGATTATTTTCAATACATTTCAAAATGAGTACTAGAATATGTATTTGTTTTCTAAAATTAACTCGTATGCAAATGCAAATGAATTTTTCTTCAGTATTATTAACAAAATGTTGATGATGGCGTTTAAACATTGTTAGATTAACAGTAAACTAATAATTAAGGTTCGAGTATTTATATCAAGCGTTTCATTTTCAAATAACTTCGTAACAAAAATTTTTAGTACTAAATTAACCTTTCTAAATAGTTATGACAGAATAAAAAGCGATTTCTGGTACATAATTATTTGGCGTATTTGTTCGAAAATATTTTACATTTTGTAGAATTCCTGCACTGAAGGTTCTTCCTCTTTAACTTACAAGCATCCAGCAATGAAAAAAATGTAACTTTCAATTCGAATGCAAAGTTGTGTTTTGATAAGTTCAGCTAATTTGAAGAAATATTAAATTGAAGATATTTATACGTATATTAATTTTTTATTCTTCCCGCTTACAAGATAATTATGTCACAAATTCCATTATTAATTAAGGCAATTCAAATTCCAAAAATTCTTTATTTGGAACATCTATTAATTTCAGAGAAGTAAAAGATTTTCTTAGATTTTGTCAGAATCAGAACTGTAAACATTTTTCGTGCCATATTCGAAAGTAGAAACGCCAAACAAATACAACTTTCACCATCAAACATTGCGCTCTCAATTCAATTATTGCAATTCCCAGTTTTGAAAACAAACCCGTCACCGGTTTCCATTTAAGATGAAGGAAATTCTAATATGTAACGGATTTATATAATTCAAACTTTTGTTTCTGTAGTAACTTTTGGAAACATTTGATTAAATTCCATGAAAAGGCAACTATTGGAAGTTTTATAGAAGTGATATCGAAATGGATAGGAAGTATTAAGAGTAAAAGACAAGAAATGGAAATATCAATAAATATCAATTTTCCGGAAAATATGTCCCATAGATTGTGTGTTTTTCTGAGGAGTCGCGACGGCATGTAATAATATGGGAAAAATAATTAGGAAATTATGTTGGCTGCAATCGAAATAAGTAATATAAGTTCATAAAAATTATCTTTGTTATTGAATTAATTGCATTTTCATCAGTTTAAAAAGAATCCTAATTTTTTAAGACTTTCAAATCTCTTGGGTTATAAAATGTATGTATCGTTTACACGAGTGATGTGTAAATTTTTTTAGGAGTGGACAAAAAAAATTGTTGACGGTGCAATATAATTAACTACAAAACTCAATAAGATCATAAACATTATTATTTAAAGTTCTCTAATACTAATTTGATGTCTGTGACTACATTTCGAAAAGTTCCTCAAAATCTGGTCCCAGATATGTTGATTTTATCGGCACACTATCACAAGGGTGGGGACCTTTTAGCACTGAAAGGCCTAATTAAACTTCGGTAGTTGGGCAAAAGGCCGAACTAGAAGAATCCTAAGGGTTATTGTTTTGTTATTATTATTATATTAAGGCTAGTATATTATTTTAATGCAAATTGTAAATAACTGGTAAGGCCGCAGGTTCCCCATCACTGCACTATTATTTCAAAGTCTGCGGAGAGCTGATAAGAACCTCTAAGAGGACGAAGTTTTCTCATAACTGGTTTATATGTATTAATTATACAATGCGATGCACGACTAATGGTTAAACATTCTGATGAACTTTTTATTAAGTTGTTCGTTGGGAAAACTTGATATTAATATAATTTTTCTGATTATCATAACTAAAAAGTTATGTTACTCAAAAATTTCCCCTAAAAACTAATTATTTAAAATTAGTTGCGAGCAATCCAAATATATTTATTTTTTTAAAGCAAAGATTTAGTTTAAAACAAACATTTTGAGTATTTTTGTGTAATATTCATCCAATCATCAGTTTCGAATACTAAGTCATCAGAAACCTTCATCTATCATGGAAACAGCTATAATATTATATTTAGACTGTTGTTTAGGCCCCATAGTAATACCAAGTTTTAATAATATCGTTTAATTCTTTTATTTAGTCTTATGGAAAATTTGCACTGCTGACTCTTATATTGTGCATCCAAAAGTTATACATAGTAATACATTCTTGTAAATGAAATCGAACAAAAATGTTCTTTTGCAAGAGCTTTCATTTGTAAAAATAGCATTAATCTGTCTTGCCTTCAAGAGACTTTTTTCTTCGCAGACAGCAACCTCAGATGTTGTCAAAAGATTTCCACTCGAGTTCGCGAGCGACAGACAGTCGACAAAAACACAGTCAGACAGAAAGAAGAATAGAACCATGTTGCAATAAATCACTTCGGTTAAATAACTGGCACCTATCGAACGCCTTCGGGATCGATATCTAATTAAGCAACAAAATAAATTATCACGAAAAAACTAAAGCTTTAAAAATATATTTGCTGATAACAACCAACTTTCATATAAGATTTTAATTGATGAAACCGAGTGAAAGAAAACTCGAAATAGGTTGCAGGGGAAAGTGGGGTAAAATCGGGTACCCTTGATTCTGGTGC
Source organism: Araneus ventricosus (assembly GCA_013235015.1). Taxonomy (NCBI): domain Eukaryota; kingdom Metazoa; phylum Arthropoda; class Arachnida; order Araneae; family Araneidae; genus Araneus; species Araneus ventricosus. Next base: position 140,439 of record BGPR01002468.1, on the reverse strand, counting down.
TATTATTTTTTTCTATCCAGCAGACAAATACTGAATTACACTCTAATAGTCAAGAAAAAGAACAGTCATAGTGGCGTGTTGTAGCTGTTGAATTCACTGATTCTGTGAAGGTCTATTTGTTTTAAGACGTCAACTCTGTAATGTTCGTTTGATTTTAAACTATCCTTACTTAAAAATCATTACAATTTTAAAAAATATATTTAGTCCAGATTTTTATGCGTTTATAATGATTTGTACCGTATCAAACAATAAGGATTTATTCCAATATTTACGCGGTTCTATTTCGTTTTCTATAATCTCTTCACGCGGGGTCAAACCGGGTACTACAAGTGGCGTAAGACTGAAACAGTCAATACTGACGATTCCTCCGATTAAAACGATAAAAACAGATCTGCCGTTGATTGTTTATATTTTAATGATGTATTTTCGAATTTAAATAAAGAGAAAAGTTTAATTCAATGTAGGTAACTGCTTTACATGCAAATTTTTTAAATAATATTTTTAAATTGTCATATAAAATAAAAAATGTTTGCTACCTTTCCACTGAAAATCGAGTTTTTCTAATTTCTCATAAAGTTAGCAGATGTACCCGGTTTTACATCACAAGTGAGGCAGAATCGGGTGTTTTGCCTTTTTCGATAAAAAACTCATTGATAAAAAAGGTAGTGTATCTATGGCCTTTCTTGAAATATATATTGCACTCGAACGAATATTTTAATAAAATTTAACAAGCTCTATGTCAAATATTTTATCTCCAACACGCCTTAGAACCCTAGCTACCCAGTTTTACCCCACTTTACCCTATCTTATTGATAGGTTGTATCTAATCAATTTTTTAAAAAATCTAGAAGATTTTGGTTTTATTTCTTCTCCATTTAATATTTTTGGTAGTTTTTATTCCTGGCACCATTTTTCTGAAACTCACTCCTTTCTTGAAAGGAAATTTCTTGGCCAACTGAACATTTTTTCCCTTCAAAGATAATTAAGGAAACTGCTTGTTTGAAATTAAAACATCTCTTCTTTACTTCTCGCGTGAAGAACTTGCACTTTTTCAAGAGAAGAAAACATAGAGTAAAATAATTTCCGGTAAAATAAAGAAAATCAACAACACAGAAGAACGCTTTGTTTCCGGAGAAACGATTTCTACCTCTTCGGGATTTACTTTTATGGAGAAGGAAAAAATAAAACACAAAAACTTGATTCTTAGTTTGCTTTCCACTTTTCAGAGTCAGCTGTTTTAGACAGAATTCTCAAATTCTTATAAAACAAATTTTTCCAAGAAATTCTTAGTATCTGCATTTCTTCGTTGCTGTCGTCGAAGTCAACAGAATGCGGTTTGTTTAAACAAAAGCGGATTTCTTTCCCTACAGATGTGAACTTAGTTATGATATCTATATAGTATAAGGTGTTCATTCTAATCTTTGGCCAGTAGCTAATTCTTAAACTGCTCGAGATAAATATTCACTTCCAGCTCCGAATATGTTTTAAATGAACTAAAAATTATTTTTATTCCTTTGGAGTCAATTAATGTATTTCTGAAAGAATTACGAACTTTAAATTCCCATACAGTTTCCCGGTCCTCGGTGGCGCACCGAGGCTAAGTGGCGCCCGGGTCATAATATAATTTTGTCGGTCTCCCCGTCATCATTACTTTGGGGCAAGATATTTTTCGGCTCATTATTGTATCTATATATTTCGAATAATATGGTAAAACCTTCAGACAGTTCGCCAGCACCAACCACTCGATGGGTTTCGATAATTTTTATTTCGTATGACGTCTAGATACGTCATCAAGGGTCGTCTGCTCCCCAACACCCCCATTTTCGAACGAAATCGAAAAGACATTTCTCCATTATACATTCTCTATGGGAGAAAACCTTTAGACAGTTCGCCAGCCACAACCACCCGGCGGATTTCGACAGTTTTTATTTCTTATGAAGGCTTATGGCGTTTAGATATGTCATCAAGGGTTTCCTGTCCCCACCTCCCCCATTTTCGAACGAAATAAAAAAAAAATATAGAGAATGCATGGTGGGAAATTGTTTTTTCGATTCCGTTCAAAAATGGGATGTCGTGTATGGGGGGAAACGACCCTTGATGACATATCTAGACGTCATAAGCTTTCATACGAAATAAAAATTATAGAAATCCGTCGAGTGGTTGGGTTAGCGAACTGTGTCTGAATGCTTTACTATATTATTTTAAATATATCGATCCCAACAGTTCCATCACAATGGCGTGTCAAAAATATTGTAAAATATCTATTGAAGGTGATGAAAACTACTTCTTTAAAGCGATATCCTTCTGTATTTATGTATCTGAAGACTTTCATGGCGAAATTCGTGAGAAAGGTATACAAAACATTATAACTAGATGAGGTTAATTGAAAGATTTTACAATTTTAAAGGAATCTGTTGTCTGCAAAGAATATGAAATTTACTCTGGTTTTATGGTCTGTTCCACTGATCTTCATGCAGTATTTGAAACTGAAAAAAGTAGTGGTTGAGAGCCTCGAAGCAGCGACTTTATACTACTACGTTCAAAAAGGTCTAGAGCTTTTAAAATATTTTCCGAATATAAACGAATAGTCCATTTACCGTTAACAAGCAACGAGTATCACCTGAGAGTCTTTAGACCCGGCTTGATTGAGTACAAATACGTACAGAATTTGTAATGCGTAGAATGCGTACACTGTAAAAAATATTCGTTTTTCCCCCGGACTTTTTCCGTGTATTTGACGGTTTAAAGCCGTTTTCCGCTCCAGCCATAAACGGTTTAAAACCGTCAGTTCAAATTCTATTTTTCGCCATATGGTATTGCTTTCCGTACTATAACTTTCCCTTTTCTTAAATGTAATTTTATTGCATTCATTTCATATTTTTAATAGGGTTCCATCTCCGCTAATGTTTATACATGTTGCAGTAACCAGTTGTCACTCATGAAAGCTAACCTTATAACACGTGTTCTGACAATAGTTGATTTTTACACCACTAGGTGGCGCCACTAGAGCTATAGTGACTTTAAAACTCAAATAGATTATTTTTACTTCATTTTATGAAGTCTCCGGTGGTCTAGTGGTTAGAGTGACTGCCTTTTATTTGTATGAACGCGGTTTCGATCCCCGGCTCGGAGGAGTTAGAAGTTTTGTCACTATCTTGCATCGAAATCGTCCAAGTAAGTTCAATTAAAAATTATATTGATTAAACTAATCGAAATTAATAATTAAGCCTTGATTAATTAATATTCTTAATTGATAATACACATCAGCACATTTCAACTCGAACAGAAGGAGAAAAACAACTCAACTCAGTCGATGACGTCACTTACTTCGATGACTTAATTTTTGCGGAGAAAACTCGATTTCATACGGTAAAAAACCGTTGTGACTACGGATTTACTTCGTAATTTTTACGGGCAAAACTTGTTCCTGTATGGTAAAAAACCGTTGTGCCTACGGATTTACTTCGTAACTTTTACGGTTTTGCACAACCAACCCAGCTGCCAGTTTAAAACCGTAAATTTTACGGGATTTTTTTACAGTGTAGCTCGTGATTACAGTCAACCTAAACTTTCCTCCGAGGGGAAAAAGACATTGAGTTTTCTTCGATTTCAAAGGGATTGTACTCAAAGAATTCCTTTGGCACGTTCGTACAGTTACTACAGAAGAAGTGAAAGCCCTTCAAAATTTGCATGATTTGCTGAGGCGTAAGCGACCAGATCTCAGGAAGGCTAAGTCGTGATGCACCGCCGACGATAGTGCACCAACTCGCAGATTCCTCCTAGTGTCAAATTATCGGTCAAAACATCAAATTCCAGTACTTCTACAACTCTGATCTCGCCCCATGCGACTTTTTCTTAGGTTGAAGAGTTTGCTTAAGGCGCAACGATTCCCAAGTTTCAAAGAAGTGCGGCGACGAATGCACTGCAGGTGATGGGAAAAGGAGGCTTGGAAACCACACTTTCATCTTTGTATGAACAATAAAAAAATGCGTAATCGCACAGGGTAGCTACAAGTTCTTCAAGGAAACAAGTTCTTTCTGTATTACTGCTTCCGTAATAAAATAGGACTCGGAAATTTTTGAACTTATTAGTATAAAAGAATCTTGCTGCAGTGAAACCTCGCATAATGAGCACCTCGCATAAGAGTGATTCTCATAACTAGCAAAATAAATTGTAAAAAAATGACTCGCTTAACGAGCGATTTTGGGCAAAACGAGTGACGAGGAGAGTGGAATACCTGGATTTTGCCCCTGCTTTTGTCATATCCACGGAGCTTTTATTTTGCTTTAATTCTTATCAAACTAGATGTCTAGTACTTGTGCGTCCATTTTTGACTGTAACTTGTTTTAACTGTTAATCGGATGAAAAACTTCTATTTCTATTTCTTTTTTCTAGTAGTAAACGTTTTGGGTGTGACGAATGAATTTGTTTATTTTCATTTTTTGATTCCAGTAATATTTAAGGCCATGGTTTTCTTAAAAACTTTTTTTCTGCCATGCATTTACAGTTGTTGATAAGCTACGTAAGAAATGATGTGACATTTTTGAGTGACGTAACGAGGTGACTGACGTATTTGAGTCAATGATGTAACATAATTGACTTATTTCTTTTAATAAGGATAACACAACAGGTACACCAGTCCGTGTTTAGCACTCATTCCGCTTTTCAATTCTGACAATCCTATCCGCATTCCTTGCTGGTTGATTCTGCATAAAAGATAAGATGAAGATGATTCAGGTTCCTTAATGATCTTATAAATAATTTTCTTTAAATAAACATTATACATAAAATTGTTAGAGTATTGTTTTCGGCGTGGAACTCATTATTGTATTTTACATTGATTTCTGTGGGAAAAATTGTTTCGCATAACGTGTAAGTTTTTGGAACGAATTGTGCTCGTTATGCGAGATCTTACTGTATTCTCTTTTGATGCCAAAATTGTAGATTTGTGCCAATCTTTGGACTAAACTAATCAACAGGAAGAGGTCCAAAATGCACACTCGTTTCTCTGCAGAAAACAAGAAGGCTAAACCCAAAGCCATATTTTCGAAGTATACGAGAAAGTCGAGAGAAGAAAACTATCTCTGGTTTATAAGGTTTTCAAACAATGCTAATTGTTTTTCCCAAAACGAATCCTTTCCATGAAGGTTTTGAACAGTTAAAAGTCAGCTGCAAGTGAAGAATATTTGAAATGGTAATGCTATCTCCAGTATGGATAAATCAGAAATTTTAACTTATTTCACATTTATTGATAATAAATCAAATATATACATATTCGGAAGTGTTAGCTAAAGTTTCAAATTATATTCAATAAATGTTAATCTTTTACTCTACAGTGGAAACTGATACTATGGCCCTTATTTCTTAAAATAAAAAGAATAATCTTCTACAGGTTTTCAGAAAATAAGTAATAAGTTGGAAACGAAGAAAAACCTGATATTTAAATAATGATTACGGAACTTCTTTTCTACTGAAGGTAGTAAGAATTTAACCCCTAGCTTTAAGTGCGTGGGCTAGAAATAAGAAGTAATTGCAAAAGTTGCACACTTTATTCTGGGAAAATGGTCTCGTTACTTTTTTTTTACTTTTAAGAATATGAACTTTTTGAAAATAAAAAAGAATTCTTAGAAGCAGTTCATTCTAAATGGGAGATTGAAAAGAAGTCTTGCAGTTAATTCTGTTTAGTTTTTTAAAAGACTAAACGATGCTGAAAATATGCTAATCTATGCTCGTGAAAATAACAAAGCATCTGAGAACAAAAAAACAGAGTAGAATTCTTTAGTATTTAGTTTGCAGAAGGAAAACGAAAGAATTGACTGAATTTAAATTGTGCACGTATTATACCATTTCCTTTCTCGAAACAAATATTTTATTAGAATTAGTTTTAAATTTTACTTTCATTTTAGTTTTCTGCATACAGTTGTTCTGTTTATTTTGAGTGTAAAAAGGTTAAACGCCTACGCGTAACAGACTATTTTCCAATGCAAGCATTTAAAATAGCAATAGATAAAAAACGATGTGTAAACATATTTTAAAGAAGTTTAGAATTTATAATGATTTTTATTTTACCAGAAATATAAAGCACACTTTGTGTTGTTTCTGAAGACCTAGAGAACTTTTTCATGCGATTTATTTTCCAACTAGATAATTATTTTTAAACTTTCTTTTATTTCAATTAGACAATTTGTTTTATACTTTCACTTACTTCAATTAGACAACTTCTTTTAAGATTTCTTCTACAGCAGACTCTTGTTCAACGCGGAGGATAGTTCCGCTTAATAGAAAATCGCGTTATATGGGAATTTGTGCAAGATCAAATATGTCGTTAACGAGTAACTGCATGTACAGCTAGCAGGATGTTACTTTTTAAAAAAATATCACATTTCCTGTTCAAATACAGGGTGTTTCTGAATTCATGGATCCAGTGGCGAATCCAGGATTTTGGTAGAGGAGGGCGGGCTGAGGTCATAAAATTTTTTGTATCGTCTTGACGAATGTCAAACCTCATGACTTATGTAAACCAAAACACTTTAACTATACAGACTTTACTTACCTGACAATAAGAATCATAAAGAACATTACAACACTTTCGATAATTTAATAAAAAATACAATGAAATAACCAGCCAAAAAAGTTCTTCGACCGCGTCACTGCTTCAAATACAAGTGGAATTACTAGAAAAGTAGGAAAAGTTTCCGGCCTGTCAAGCCAGAAAGCAATGTTGTTACGTTTTTATTATTTTTTTTAAAAGAGGGAAATTAGGATCAAACAGTTGTAGTGATTTTAAATAAAATTAAGAATTCTGGTTTAGCTCGGAGGGGGCAGCCCCATAGCCATCTCCTGGATTCGCCCATTCATGGACGAAACTTTAACGGAAGGTCAAATACATATAAAGAAGCATTTTTTTATATATAGTAATGTGGGGTAGGAAGTGAAAAGTGTATGCGGAAAAACAAGAGATTTCGAGGAGATGAAAAAAAGCTTTTTATTTCCATAGCATTTACTGCAAGTGATCAAATCTGCCACCACCAATATCAATACAGGAATGGAATGGTCTAGTAAGTGACTGGAATACCCTTGAAAAGATGCCAGGTGTTTGACGAACAGTTGCAGCTGCGACTGAAAGTATTGCAATGAGGTCCTCAACAGAGTCTCGCAGATGAGTGCCTTGAGGTGCCCTCTTAAGAGAACATCGATACTTGATAAATAGGTTGAACGTGCTGGCAGGGCGACTGGTCCACCTCGTCCAATCCATCGAGAGACAAACGTGGCATTGACGTAATTACGCACATTAAGGCAGAAATGTGCTGGAAGTCCGTCGTGCTGAAACCACTTTTTGAACCGCAACTGCAACATTATTAATTAATTCTATTAATATCTCTTTCTAAAAGATACCAGGTCAGTGTCAGTGTTGGTGGTGGCATATTTGATCTCTTACCGCTATTGTTATGTAAATAAAATGATTTTTCATTTCCTCGGCCATTCTTGTTTTTCCGCCTACACTTTACATTACCGACCCAACTTTACTATAAAAAGATGCTTCTTTATGTTTATTTTAACTTCTTTTAAAGATTGCCCATGAGTTCAGGAACATCCTTTACAAACAATAGGTAAGTGTGTACATCTGCTTTTCGAAATAAATCAGTTTAAAAATAAAAATAAATGAAAAAACTATGAAAATGTAAAATTGTCGCTTAACAAGCAACACTACCTATCTCAGTTTTTTGAAATTTCAAACAAGAAGAAAAAACTCAATTTTATTTTTTTCTCAAGTATTTTTTTAGCATTTGATATAAATGTGAGATCACATGTGCCGGTCAGATGCGAAAAAAATTCTGAATTATTCGTTATTTGTTGCGAAAAATTCATTATTTCCTTCTTGAAATTTTAAAATATGGAGATAGGTGGCGTCGCTTGTTAAGCGACGAAATTTATCTTACGTCTAATACTCGACTGTTTATCGGTCTGTACGAAAACTAATCGTAAGTTTTTTCTCGTTATACGAATACTGGACATTCACGATCGCTCCGCTCCACGCAAATGGAGTGGTGGATCTGCACACCATTCCATATCCCAGCCCATCCATTTAGGTAGGTCATTCATGGGCCGCTCCTCGCAAACCGCAAACACATTTCCTACGGGCACTCCGATCTCATACTGCACCTACTTTTCCCCCGTCTTCAAAACGCGAATCCCCAGCTTGCTCTGATTTTCTCTAGAGCGAGAGAGCCTTGTCTTCCTCCTCCATGTATCTATACAGGTCGCATTTCAGCATTTATGGACCTGCAGTACAAATGGATATGCACTTAGGTAAATGTATTTCAAAACATTATTTTACAATTCTTTTGTTTCTGTATGAATGACCGTGTAAAATGACTGATTGAGATTGCGGATGAAAGATTGAATGAATGAAGATTACCATGACATAATGATATTAAACTTCCCTTTCAGGTATTGAAAAATAAAAATCAAAATTTTAGGCGCATTTCATTTAGGTGTAGATCAAAAATGTTAGGATCAGTGGAATGAAAACAGCAATACACCGGAGGTTGAGAACCTTCAGCTCGTGTACTCCACACAAAAAGCACATAGTTGGCTCAAGAAAAGTTGAAAATCCAAGCTTATAACCACAACACTCCGATTCTCTTAGGATATTCGCACTGACGACAGGTTTGGCGCGGAACGACTGAGTTTGCGTGGAGCGGAGCGCTCGTCAGTGTCCAGTTTTATATAGGAACATGGTATACGAGATTCCACTGTATTTCTATTAGTTAAAACTAAATTTTTTTCGAAACTTTCTGGCAATGTTTTGCTACAGAGTCCATTAATTTTTAACTCCGCGAACGCTTTGATTGACTTTAATTATCTTTTACGAGGATGGATAAAAATTTTTTATATAAGGGCAATAAAAATTATTTATTAACAATACACAGAAAATACAAAAGGGAATTAAGAGGCTTATTTGCCGATGTCTTTCCACATAGCCACCAAATCTATTTAAGCATTTATCTGAACGCAGGACCAACTTGGCAGAAATCACTTCCTGGCCATTGAACCAGTTCTCGGCAGCTGTTTTCACATCAATGTTTGAAGAGAATCTTGTTCCAGATAAGTTTTTGGAACCCGGATTGGGTGCAATATCTGGGCTGTATGGGGGTGGGGTGGCTACAGTCTTCCCAATTGAATTTTTGCAGCAATTCTTGAGTTTTCCGAGCAGTATGGTGTTATCATGCAGGAGGATGACACCACCACTCAACATGCCAGGGCTTTAGCGGTGGATGGCTTCACGATGCCCCAGTAACCTTTCCTTTTTCCGAAATTGAAGGAACACTTATTTGGAACAAGGGAACTAGATTCTCTTGAGACAATGATGTGAAACCAGCAGCCGAGAGCTGCCTCAATGGGCAAGGACGCGATTTTACGAATCCGGGTTAAACAAGTTGGTCCTGAGTCCGGATAAATGCCTAAATAGATTTGGTGATTATGTGGAAAAGTGAGCGGTAAGTACACTTCTTAAATCCCCTTTGTATCTTCGGTCTAATGCTAATAAATCGTTTTTATTTTCCTTGTACCCTTTTTTTGGATCCATCCTCGTATTTTAAACTTCTAAATAGCCTGTAAAGTTTATCAGCATTTTAAAGTTGTAATAAAATGATCAATTGATTAAAAGTTCCTCCCAAAATTATCTCACGACACTCAAACTCAAAAGGAAAGGAACCTTCTCGAAAAGTTTTGCTTTCTAAGTTCAAATATATTTTCACCAAAGTAATTTTTCTCATTTCAAAGCTGTGAAGAATGAAGCGAAGTTTCCTTTGAACTAAATCATTATTAAATCCGAAGCATATACTTTCTTTTATGTTTAAGGTGACAATTTAAATTTCTGATAACATTCATATAAATAAATGCATGCATTTATATGAATGCTTTCTTATATAGATTTATTTAGATGAATTTTAGCTGAATTTTAAACTAGTATCATTTGTTTATAAGTATGGTGGAAAGTTATGGCTGATAACTATCTTCATGAAAATTTCTTTACTTATACGGTACTTGCACTGAAGAGCTAAAAAGCATTACAAAACAGATGACCACTGGATTACAGTACAAATGAATTAATTTATCACCAACTAAAAGACAGTAATACAGAGGAAACAAATAGTATTACAAAATGAATACAAAAAGCATTTAAATGAAACTGAGGCGAAATCTGTAAAATTTAGTTCTACTTTTTTCTCAGAAACTTCAAAAGAAATCTATTCCAAATAAAGTAATTTCACTTTTTATGTACATATAAGAAATTCTTACCAAATACTACGTTACTATTCGAAACGGCCTGCGGTCTCCTAGATAATTCAGATCTTTTATTTTCCCAGCGACCATGTTTGTTCAAGTTTCGACTGGAACAAAAGCACTCTCCAATAAGGTCGTATGACTGCAGAGCTCTTGAAGAACCCTCGCTCCAGTGGCCGATAATATCCCGGAGTATCGACTGGCTACGCACTGCTCGAGACAGTGTCTACAGAAAAAAGGACATAACTGAACATTCTTGTATTAGAATATTTTATGTGAGTTTCGTGTATTTTTCTCAACAATGTGTGACATAGAAGCCAGACTCGGATTTCTGCTACCAGCTGTTTCTAACTAAAGATATATCCAAGGATGAAATATGGATGGTAATAATATCCCAAACTACGAAATACTGAAATTGTTCACATTTTTAAAAAATATTTTTAATGGAATATATATTCCAATTTTTTGTATATTTTTTATGATTTTATTTGAAAACTTAAATCATTCTGTGCATTTTAAAGTATTGCACATGAGTGTATTTGAAATAATTTAGAAGATATAGTCAAAAAACATCTCAATATTTACAGATGTTTGGTAAGTGATTTTTTTACTTTAAATGCTCATATCTCAAAACTAAATTTTTACAGTTGCGTGCAGGATTTAAAAAAATTTTTTTATTATATCACTATGATATTTTCCTGGTAGGTTTATGCAAACACTATGAAGAAAATCATGCAAAATCAAAGAATTATGTGTTGTTGTTATCAGCTCTTGGTATCTTGCTTATAATAAAAAAATGTCTGTATTATCACATTTTAACCAATAAAATAGTTAAAACGTGCCTCGATATTTACCGTATTGATTGGTTTTCAAACTGTGCTATTTCGGAGGGATTTTTTTGCATGAATTGCTTATTATATTTAAATCTTGCGCGAAAGTTAAACTCACGTTCAACAACTTAAACAAAATCTGTTTACTTTTTATGTGTATTTGAAATGCTTAAAATTATAGTAATGACTTTAAAATTCATATTTAGGAAAGAATCAGTCTAACGTACCTGAGGTAAAAAAAAAAAAAAAAAACTTTAAGTACTTGCTACTTTATAAATGGTCACACTTTTACTACTTTTGGATTGCTACAGCCCTTTTAAGATAAAAAGGAAGTTTTATTTTTACAATAGTAGTTTGCTCAGGATTTAAATGATCATCTGTTATAAAATCTGATACAAAGATAAAACAATTTTAAACTAACTTTTTGTAAATAAACAACCGGCTGAAGGCTGTGTTTCCGTTCTTTCCGAAGAGAAACATTCATATTCTGCTATACAAGAAAATATAAGCCATGAAATCAATAGATTTAAAGATGGAAGATGGAATAAGAATCATTCTTAACAATACAGGAAAAGCACATGAAATTGGAATTCACTGAAAAAAATTCAAAATACTTAAGAAAATGAAAAAAAGCCAACTTCAGAAAATATTTCCAAGAAAAGATATTTCAGTTGAACCTTATGATGACGGTTCAGGTGGTTTAGAGCGATGAGATCCTTGATCTTTTAAGACGAGGAAAGCCGTTTCGTTGCTAAAAAATTAAAAGAAAATCCAACAATCGAAAGAACTGTTGCAAACTCAATATATTTTTCATGTTTAGTTGTAAATAAAACTATAAATAGGGATTTTAATCGTAAAAGAAATACAATGTTCATTCTCTTTCTCCTAGGAAGGTTATTTGAACTCGATGCAGAATTCCGTATGATTTGTATCTACTGAAAAATGGAAAAAATGTTGCAACATTAGATGAAGCATGCATATGCTTAAACTATTTCGAATAAAAGGATACATTTATTACTGTAAAGGAAACAGAGAAAATTTCAAAACTTGGTTCAAAAAATCTAAAAAACTTTTAGTTAGGAATTTGGATTATATAATGACTTGTATAATATAATGGGAAGTTAAAAATAAGGCAAGTTGACAAAAGTAGAGAAATAAATTCCCCACATTATTCAAAACAATATCTTACTCAGAGCCATCTTATCCATTGGGCTAATTGGGCTGTAAACCAGGGTCTCCATTGATCCAAAGGTGCCTAAAATTTATTAAATTAATTGTATTTTAATTTTGAACGAAAAAAATTAATTATACAGTAGAACAACAGGAATTCAAACTAGTTGGGGACTGACCTCTGTTCGGATTCCGGGGAATTCGGATTATCCGGGAAATTTGGTAAAATACTCTTGATATACCAAATGCAGTAGAGTATTAACTCTGGGTGCTCTGTGAAGGCGTACGGAAAGATAACGCGGCGATTCGCACGGTACAGTGACAAACAAGTTGAGTGTAAAAAGAAGATATCTGAGTTTGTTTCTACTAATTAAGGTGCTGTATTCATTCTTACAAACCAATTCGAATAGTACTTCTTTAAGTTAGGTATAAAAATTAGCTTTTGTTTCTGATTCGTAATTGTCATTTTCCCTTCATTTTTCAGCAAAAAGTTTTCAGAAAATTATAAAAAGGTGTTCGGATTACCCGTAATTTTCGATTACCAGGGTTCGGATTTCTGGGGTTCTACTGTAATTTTAAATACTAGGGCGTTACACCTCCTACTCGCTCCGCTCGTTAACCCCCAAGAATCACGTTGTGATCCCAGCTCGCTTCGCTCGCTCGCTGTACAGTTATGAGTGCCTGCTGGAAATAGGAAATTATAAATACATTAATTACTAAAAGTAAATTTAAATTATTTGAATAGTAGGAAGTTCTAACTAAATTCTTTTTAAAAAACTGAAACTAAACTTTTGATTACTAAAAACTAAATAATCAAATTATATAATTAAAATTTTACCTTTATACCATATATATGTAAATGTTAAAAAGAAATTTGAATGCTAAAATGTATGATAAGATGTTTACAAATAAAAATGTTTTTCATCATTCAGAAATCAGGCACTTAAAACTTCTTGGTACACACAATTGAATGTTTTTTCCAACAGTTTCATTAGCTGACTTCATTCCAACAAACTTCTAAATATCCACACTTCTCAATGACTTGTTGTTCAGAAAAGCTTCGCCATATGTAAACACATTCACTGAAGTATTATTTAGCCAAGAACGTTATAAATTTTCTCGCTGCGTAGATATTTATGTGTTAAAACCTCAGAAAATTTAAGTTTTCGAAAGATGAGTTAACCCATTTCACAAACTATTTGCTTAAAAAGGACACTTTAAAGTCACAAATGGCTCTAAATATGTTCAGATCCACTATTTAGAATTATAACCCATAATAATTATTTAGTTTTACCTTCATAGCATTAACAAAACAGCCTTTTTTCAAAATTTAAAAAAAATCTAAAATTCTTGCTTTTGACACCAAAATTTTAAACATGTTTTTTTTTCACAGAAATAATGATCAGAAAATCTTCGTTACATGCATGAAAAAACAGAGTCCTATCATGGTCAACTATGTTCCTATAGCTCGGGAACTTCGTTCCGTGCACAAAAACGCTTGACTCTATTTTGTACATTCAGATTGGATCACCTTAGAAAAGATTCCTCAACAGTTTCAGTTGTTCAACAGTTCTCTTTTTCGATAATTTCGATTTATAAGTGAATCTGCTCGACTTAAACTTATTTTGAAAAATTTCGTCTTCTCGGATCAAATCAAGCTACAATCGTCGAATCGAATGTAAACAAAACAAACTTGCGAGCTGTTGCCAAACGGTGATTAAGAAATTCGACCCTTTTTTGTCGTCACGTAAGAGAATTATATATATATGTATAGATGTTAAAAGTAAAGATATGAATAGGGCTTGTAACTAGACAGCCATAGATTTACAATAGACTTACATACAGACATTTATATTTCAAAAAATATTCATACTCAAACAGTCAGTGAGAAAATAAAAATTATGAGTTCAACAGAAGTAATCCGCATTATAGAAGCTCGCTTTCAAAATCTTGTTTTAAAAAGACTCTGGTTTGTAAAATTGAAAAGTGTTAATCTGAGAACAGGTGATTTTTTTTTGTGCCTCAGTTATTTGTTAGGTAGACATTTTCGTTGGCATATAGCCAGTAAAATTCCTGGTTATGGTTCTGATGGGGAGACAAATTACTCCAGCCTTTACTGCTGAAAAATACCATCTCTCTACTCTCGCCTAACAAGTAGATTTCCATTAAGACAAAGCACGCAATAACACTTTTAAATCTTTTATTAAATCTTTGTAAAAAATAAACAATAATTGCTATCAGTTCAATGATTTTTACGCACATTCCTGCTGAATCAAGAAACGCAATACTTGTGAACTTTTGAGTTTTGGCCATTGAAAAAACCATTCATCAGTCTTAGGCCTAAGACTATTAATGGTCTATGGAAAATTGTGGAGGAGCGGGAAAAACAAAATATTTTAATTTTTTTAACCGCATTATAATCATCGAATTTAAGATGTAAATTGATTACTAAGAAAGAAGGTAATCAAATAAATCATTTAAAGCACAAGGAATTTTTGTATAAACGATTTATATTAGTGAAAATCGTTCGAAAATATAAACAATCCCTGTAGAATTCTTTTTTATAAATCAAAATGCTGGCCCTTCTTATTTAAATTATCTACCTGTTCAATGACTTCTAGAATTTAATTGAAAATTTATCTCTCTCTCTCTCTATATAAAAAAAGTATGCGTGCTTGTGTGTCTATTCGTTTTTTGGTTTTTTTTATGCACGCCAACACCGCTGGACTTACGGCGACTAAATTTGGCACAGTGATGGATTAGCACCAGAGGGAGCTAACACCGTAAAGATTATTTTAAAATTCGAATTAGATTCTTATTTATTTAATTACATAGCGAAAATTAAGCTATTTTTAGATGTTTTTCGCCCATAACTTCTGAAATACTTATCGTACGAAAATTATTTTTACACCACATTAAAGGGCAAAAATTTACCTTTTTAATGATACCAAATTAATTGCTGTACAATATTTTCTCCAATTTTAATAAACATTTCAGAATTCATTTTAAACGCAATTTGTAGCAATGCTTTCTATTGCTATGAAATTTAATTCAAACCAATTTATTGTTTCATCAAATCCTTTATTCACGAATTTTTACTACTGTTAAAATTAAGACAATATTACTTTTTTTGGTCAAGGTCGATTTCTTACTTCCGCTGTTATTTCGTAGCAAGCACTTAACTTCCGTTTTTATTTCGTAGCTTTAAATATGCGCTCAAATATCCAATGGCGTTAGTTTAGGTACTACGCGATGTTTCGTTTAAATTTCAAAATTTTTTTGAATGATCCTAATCAGTGTTTAGCGGCGTAGCGAACGGGGAGCAAGGGGGGTATAGATACCAGTTTTAGGGAACATCATAGAGACAAAAAAATTACTGCATTTATGCCAGTTTTCAAAGCAAAATATGATTAGAGGGAGTCAAAATAATACCAGGCTCCAAAGGCCATTTGCGCTTGCTAAGCAAATGACGACTGGGGTAAAAAATAAATCATATTCCTCCCTGGGCGCCACTTACCCACGCTGCGCCACTGACCATGTTGACAAAACGTTAATATGTTTGTGTGACTTTTTAAAGTCAAATACAATAAGGAGACGAAAAATACCGTGTCCAGGGTGATGTTTACACAAGTTAAGCCTCTTATGATGAGGGGAGGGGAAGTGGAGAAAAATCATAGTATGACCCGAGCGCCACTTACCCTCGCTACGCTACTGTCAGTATTTAAAGTCATTAAAGGTTAACCTAGTCCCATTCCTACCGAAGAGAGAGGACCTAGGGAGAAAAAGAAGGAATGATGCTTCTGGTCAGGCACACAAATACCAAAAAGAAGAGAATGGGGGGGGGGCCATGAAAAGCATGATATGAAATATTTCTGTTGTCTCCGTAGAAATGATGGGGAGGGAAGATGAAATTCCAAGGGTTGTCAGACTCGTATGAAGGGGTTGAAGTATTTCTGTTGTCTCCGTAGCAATGATGGGGAGGGAAGATGGGATTCCAAGGGTTGTCAGACTCATGTGAAGTGATTCAAAATACGGGGAGAAAAAGAAGAGGTTAGTTTAGCTGCTGGCCGAGGGGTCAGAGACACAGGTGAGGGCAAAAAAAATAAATGTAAAATTCAGCTTTCGTTCATATGCTTTACAATTTATGCCGAATGTAATTTCAAACATTAGATGCTGCAATTGGCTAATTCTATAAAAACTTCTGTGATTAATCTGATTGTGCAAATCATTAATAAACGCAATGTAAAGACATAATTATTTATATGTAATTTCGTTTTTGTACTGTTTATACTGATTATAATTTTTCTTAAAAGTCTTTTAACTTTTGTCCATGATATAATTACTTTTCACACCGATAAATAAATATTAAAGTCAAGTTCTTGAATCGCCATGGAAAAGGATAGTTCAGGTTTGAGAAACTTATCAATGGGATTTTTATTCCTTTGAGGTTTCTCGTATTCTTCAGAAGGGTATTATAAAAAATTAAAACAAACGCAAAAATAGTGTCGGAATCGTTTTTTGTTTCCAATCGTTTCGGAAATAAATTAAATAGCTACCCTGAAATACGGATAGATTTCTTGAAACTTACTTGTCACTTGGGACCATTTAACAGAGACCGTATATCCTGTTACTGTCAAAGCAGGAATGGACGGATTCTTTGTATCGGGACAAGAGAAGAAATGTAACTTTTAAGGAATGGTGCTTTAAAATAAAAAAAAGTACAGAAATTGTAAATTCCACTTCAAATAAAATAAATAGCTACGCTAAAATGCGGATAGATTTCTTGAAACTTACTTGTCACTTGGGACCATTTAACAGAGACCGTATATCATGTTACTGTCAAAGAAGGAATGAACGGATTCTTTGTATCAGGGCAAGAGAAGAAAAGTAACTTTTCCAGTATGATGCTTTAAAATAAAACAAGTATAGAAATTGCAAACTCTACTTCAAAAAATGTTGCATATCTGCTAAAGCTTACAGCGGGAATAAAAGTGGAATTATAAGTAACCACCCAGTTAGTTGTAATTGAAAAAAATAGCTTCTGTACTACGACAATCGTCTTTAGTTTTTGTTCTATAACAGCTGAAACCAGAAAAATAAAGCATTTTTTCTATTCAAAATGTTTGTACAAAATATAAACAATCTGAGAACAGTTTCTTAATATAGTGTAAAACGCTAGATGGCAGGCGCATGTGCACTGTGTCATTCAATATTATATATTTATATGAGATGCGCAATGACGATTGTTACGTCACACTTACGTCACGAATTGATTCCATGAAGCATGTATGCATTATAAGTAGATAAGACGATTTTAGTCATAAAATCCTTGAAGTTAATCCAAACAAAGGAGCTATTGATTGTTTAACTGAAAAAATTCTCAACTTGAAGTGGTTTCTCAAACATTACCATTACGAATTCTGTATGAAATATAAATATAAAAAAATAAGGACATTCGGGAAACTTTTAGAGGAATTCGAACCTCTAAATTAGATCATTCGTAGCATGGTCATGTTTAAAGCTTAATTCGTCTGTCTATCTTATTAATATTCTTTTCTTTATATTATTTTTAGAAATTTCCTCGTAATTATATATCACGATAACGTGAACAGAAAGCATGTGTTTAATATACTGGCAGTAAGTGTGTAAGCTCAGTAACTAAAAAAATGAAAAGGATTGTTGTAAAATATACATAAAATTTTTTAAAAAAAATTATTAATATTAGAGGAAAATCTTACGGAATAAAATTGTTATCATTTATAAGCTAATTTTTCCGCTTTTTAAACAGGTTTTTGGCAATAATATGGAGGAAAAATGTTACGCTTTGGGTTAATTTTTGATGAAAAATCTAGTTACAATTTTGAAAAGCCCTTTTTTAGTTAGCACTCATCACCCAAGAAGTAATTTTGTACCAAATTTGGTAGTTTTATACCCAACTGTCTGACCTAAAAAAGGTTTTGAACAATTTTTGCACCATGCATGTCGCATGACGCATCACACAGTATATAGATAGTGAAACACCGCTCCCCATGAAACCGCCAGTCGGAGTAATAAGAGGAGAGATCTGGTAACTCCTTGGCGATCTGGCGCGAACCCGTGACCTGTAACCCCACCCGGTCTTGGTAGTCCAGTCAAAATAGACAAAAAATACTTGAAATTTCGGAAAAACTCGCATAGAGCTGAAAATTGGTACAGACCTTAAATGCATCATTATAAATGAAATGTCAAAAGTTCCCATCGATCCCACTTCTGCTGAAAATTTTAAGCAAGGTCAAAGGTAAAAAAATCGGTTTATCGCAAATATATCTTAAACGGTAAATTTTATGGTAAAATAGCTCATACAAAATTTGTAGATTATGCGATTATCTACGAAAAAAAGGTCTGAATACTTTTTTTCATACGAATTTTTAAACCGCGATATCTCATGATAGTCCAGTCAAAATAGACAAAAAGTACTTGAAATTTCGGAAAAACTCGCATAGAGCTGAAAATTGGTGCAGACCTTAAATACTTCATTATAAATGAAATGTCAAAAGTCCCCATCGATCCCACTTCTGCTAAAAATTTTATGCAAGGTCAAAGGTAAAAAAAATCGGTTTATCGCAAATATATCTTAAACGGTAAATTTTATGGTAAAATAGTTCATAAAAAATTTGTAGATTATGCGATTATCTACGAAAAAAGGTCTGAATACTTTTTTTCCCTACGAATTTTTAAACCTCGATATCTCATGAATTACCATTCATGAGATATCGCGGTTTAAAAATTTGGAAATACAATGTCTAAAATAAAAAATAGCCATAACACTCTCCACATAATGGGTGTCATTCAAATTATTACTCCAAAAAGTTCAGTTTTAGCAGAAGAGCCTTTATCACGAACAAAACAAGTAATTTCAACAAAAGATTTTGCGGCAAAAGCTGATGTACCAAGACGAGTGTATCACAATAATGGTGTAGTAGGATATAGTAAAATAACTGCACAGAATTTTGCTTATGAAAGTGATACAACTGCGTCTTTTCTCCGGAAAATAGATATGTTATGGTTGTATGGGAAATGGAATAATTTATCATTACCAGGTTGGAACGGTTATATTGAACGTTTATCAAGCAATAGTATGGATTTTTCAATATCTCGAATTTTATTCTTACCATTCATTCCCCAACCAGCGAGTGTCTACAATACTATACACACAACTTTACTATGTGCTTTGGAGAATGCAAAGCGTTATGGCCACGATGTATTCATTGTTACTTTTGATCAACCTTTGTATGCAAAAGCTCGAGAAATTCTAGCTGCAGCACCTGAAGGATCTGATTTATCAAAGATTGTAATAAGGCTTGGAGGTTTTCATTTACTCAGTTAGTTTTTTGGATCAATTGGTTATATTATGCAAGGAAGTGGTATCAAAGAGGTGCTTTCTTTAATTTATGCACCTAATTCATTAGATAAAATGCTCACTGGACATGCTTACGCCAGAGCTGTCAGAGCTCACACATTACTTCATCTCACTTTAGCAACAATAATATCAAAAGAACTCGTTATTGATGATGATATAGATGCAAATCTTCAAAACACTATTGAAGATGTAAAAAATAACACTATTTCATATGATGATATTGAAAATTGTGATGAGAAAACTGAAGCATTACTTTATCAGTGCAATAAAAAATTAAAGCAATATGAAGGACGAGGCTCTACAGGAAAATTATGGATTTAATATTTTCATATGGTATTGGTTGCAAAGGAGTTCATAAGAGCTGAACGTATGGGAGATTGGCAAGCTCATTTGAATTGCGTTAAAGAAATGATTCCGTATTTTCACGCATCATGGCATTTTCCTTATGCTAAATCTACCTATTTGTATCCCCAGGACATGCTGCTATTGGAAAATTTGATTGATCCTAGTGTTTTTAGGAGGTTTATACAAGGATTTCTCACTGTTAGATGTTCTGCTAAATTCAGTTGTGGAACTTCGACAGATCATATGATCATTGAGAAATCACTAATGAAATCAATGCAAGCAGATGGAGGTATTTCTCGAGGAAGAAATACGCAAGAGAGAGTTATAAGTAAACGGGTTTATAGCATGCATGCAACTAATACTGTATGTGAGAGACTGGAAGATCTTGGTAATGTAAAAATGGACAGACACAACAGATAAGCACGTAGATGAAAGTGATTCACCTGCAAAAAGAGATACTGAAGACATTAAAAAACTTTTTGAGTGGTTTTTATTGCATGACCCTTTTCCTGTGGTTGAAAAAATTTTTTCCATTGCAAGTAGAGTCGTTGGCGATGAAAAAATTGTCATAATGCTCGCGAAGTTGGAATTACTTATATGACTAGAATGTTTGGTCAGACTTTTAATAATATTAAATTGAAACATGTTGATGAAGTACTCCCTCTTTTAACTATCAGTAGCGCTATAAAAGTTCACGATGAGAAGGTACCAATAGATCCTAAATTATTATTTCAACCCATGAGTATTACTAAGTCCTTTGAAGATGAATTTCAAACACTCTTCAAATATGAATTAGCTCCTTATCCATTATCACTCTTCTATGCAATTGGAATGCGCAAAACACAAAAATCAGCCATTTATGATTGCTTTCAATGTGTAAATCTTGAAATTGATAACACAAATACAACCTATATCATCGATGGAGGATATCTTTTACATCGTGTTGTGAAGGATCTAGAAGAAATATTCGATGCTATTTTTGAGAAATATACGTTCATTATGTACATAGACATTTTGGTGATAACGGTATTATAGTATTTGATGGTTATTTTGATTATACGAAGAATACCAAAGTTGCAGAGCAACATCGTCGGACTACTAAAATATCTTCATCTTCTGATGTCCTTTTTGATCGATTTATGACTGTCCCAACAAACCGGCAGCATGCTAATACTCATAACAAGTCTCGCTTCATTTCAGTGCTATCTGAAAAATTAAAAGCTGCTGATATTTTTGTGAAACAAAGCTAATAACGACGCTGATGTCCTCATAATTTAAACAGCTTTAGAAAAGTTCAATACAAATACAACTATTGTTGTTGGTGAAGATGTCGATTTGTTAATAATACTGATTGTACGAACTCCTACTGATAGGATTATTTACTTTTTAAAACCTCTCAAAGCCCAAATAGAAACAAAAATGTATTCATCACAAAGTTTAACTTCATATACAAAATGTCAAGCTCGTATCTCATTTTTGCATGCAATAACTGGATGCGATACTACGTCAGCGTTTTCAAACGAGGTAAAACAAAAGTATTTAAATTATTTGAAAAACGTCACGATTTAATTGATTGCGCTGAAGTATTCACAAATATCGGCTCTTCTCCAGACATCATCTTTACAAATGAAACTCGTTTTCTTCTTGCTATGTAGGGAGCACCAAACAAAATTGATTCCATAGACAAGTATAGATATTTAAGTTTTGTGAAAAATACACGTAATAATAAACGTATACAGTTATCCTGTCTTCCTCCAACATCTACTGCTGCTTATCAACATTTATGTCGTGTCTACTATCAAGTCCAAGTGTGTCTAGGTTACGAACTGGACCCTAAAAACTGGGCATGAGTATTGAAAGATAACAGTTTGGAGCCAATTCAGACTCTACTTCCACCTGCTCCAGAAAAACTTCTCAATACTATTTTTTGTAATTGCAAGAAGGGTTGTAATTATAATTGTGGTTGTAAAAAAGTCGGATTGTTTTGTTCACAAGTATGTAGTAATTGCCAAGGCAAGTCTTACTCCAATGTTGAATCAAGTACAACAGATGAAGCTGCCTATGATATCAATGAAGAGATAACTGATTCATCTTTTTTCTCAGAGCAATCTATAGAAATCCAGCAACAAGGGGAAGAAGAAGAAAGCGAAGAATAACATATCACTGTTGAAGAATTTGAAGGTTATTTAGATGACAGTTGAAGAAGAATTTGAAGATTAATCTTAACACAATTTTTTAAAAATAAATTGAAAACTGTATGATAAAGTTTGTTTCATTAAAACAGATTAAAAAAACCCTCTTTTTGTACAGAATTGCATGATTTACAAACTTTGTATGAACTATTTTTACGATAACACTTACCGTTAAAGAGATATTTGCGAAAAAAAACCCCCGATTTTTCGACCTTTGACCTTGCATAACATTTTTAGCAGAAGTGGGATCGATGGGGACTTTTGACATTTCATTTATAATGATGTATTTAAGGTCTGTACCGATTTTCAGCTCTATGCGAATTTTTCCGAAGTTGAATGTCTATTTTGACTGGACTATGGGGTCAGTTCGGAGTGAGGTGAGCAGTAGTAAGTTGGTGGCTGTCTCGTTCAATTGATTTCGCTGTGCTGACCATCATGGAGGATTCAGCGAATTTTCGGTCACTTGTCCGGTGAGGTTGGTTCTTTGCTTTGTACTCCTATAATTTGGTGTAATATAGAGAATAAGTAATTTGTTTTATGTAACGTAATCGATGAAGCAATTTTGTACTATTAATCTAGAAATTTATTAAACGATTAATTTATCTAAGTCTGTATCTTGAGTAAGATTACAGCTTATCTGATAGTCTTTAATGTATCGAAATCTATACGATCAGGTCAGGTGAGGTCTCTAGTTAGTTTATTTAATGTTAAGAATAGAGATTTTAATGAATGTTGAGATCTCACCGCTTCAATAGTATGCCAAACTACAGATTCATTACCATGTTAAAATTCAAAATTTTAGAAGAAACGCATGGAAATGCATTTAAATAACACCAACCCTCTAGCACCAATTCATGCCTATAAAACACCTAGGAGAGGTTTGAAAGCACTTAAAATTTACATTTGAGGGAGATACACTCAATTCAGAACCCCAATGTGTCACACACAGGAATTCTATTGAAATAAGTAATGCGTATAATGGAACACTTAAATCTGTCTTTACATTACCTGGTTGAATTTTTCTAGGTAAAAGCTTTCCCTAATGCGTTTCCAAACAGACAACTTCAAAAAAAGAATCTACGCTTTTTTTCTTTATTTTATTCCCTTTTCTTCATATTATTCTCCCTTAAGTGTTCAGGCATTCTACGTTAAAATCCTTTCAAAAATGTATTGATTAACTTAAAGAAATTAGGTCCCCACTTAATTCTTCCTATTTTTTTCTGAATTAATTTTTTCTATTGGATAAAATGGACAAAGATGAAGTTTATTTTGTTATTTCATCGTTGTGCGTTAGTTTGAAACTTGCATAATTTAATTTAGTTAAAACAATTCTCTCAAATATGGAATCGTTCGAGTCTTACAGCATAATATAAGACAGCATTAGTTTATATGGTAACCAGCGGCAGTGATTCCCCTTCGACTTCTGAGTATACTTACACACTATGGCTCGTTTTGTGTTAAACTTCGTTGTAGAGAAGAAAATCGAGTAGACATTTTGGTCCTTTTCCCGTTTCCCAATTGGGTGTAAATTTTCTGCAGATTTGTAGACCAAATTTCACTCTTCAGTCTCGTTCCCTTTTTAAGTTTTTGTGTTAGAATGCACGCGAAAAGAGAGACCAACAAACACTCCATACTTATAGAACGCATTTCAAAAATTAATAAAAAAATTAATAATGTTACAACTGCGTAAATGAGAGAGCAAATAAAAAAGTTTTTTTTGAGATAGGTGGCGTACAATTACGACATTCTAAATTTGCTACAACGAGATATTCCATACGCAATGGCTGACGATCAGCAGAAGCCGATGCGCGTTTTCTGGTTTCCTTCTTTAGTTTTCCTTGAATATGTTGAAAACTATTAAGTTTTCGAATTAAAATTGATTTAACAAATTCCCTACAAATGTATGCTTTTATTTTTTTCTAGCTTTAATAGTTCCGCAGATAATAGCTCTCAAATATGGGAGATGTCCAATAATTTAAGACCACCTAGACCGCTGTAACGGCGCGTTACCTATCTGAAATTTTTTTAATGCGCTCTCATTTAAAAAAAACGTAGTTGTATCATTATTAGCTTTTTTTTATTAATTTTTGAAATGTTTCCAATAATTTATGCTCCCTGTATTTCTTAGCACTGGAGTTGAGGAACTATATTATTTCATTTAGCACTGACTAGAACTGAATTCAATAGTAAAGGATTTTATGGAGGAGATTGTTTTCATGAAATAAGCCCTTATAAAATGATAATTTAATGAAAAACAAGTTCTTCAATCAATAAATCAAAATTTGGCCTTTTTTGGTCTTATTTTTAAGTACTTTTGCCCTTATCTTGCTATGCTGATTTGGCATCCTTGAGAAAGTATGCTTTTCCTCGACCGAAATTTCGAAAAACCGTATTTCGACCGAAATTTCATATGTATCTGCGAACTTTCTCTAAAGCTAGTTTTTTTCAGCTCATTTCATTTTTGAGTTACAGTGTTCACCGAAAAATATGTAATTCCAGAAATGGTTTCTTTGAACTGAAGATCTAAAACGTGGACATTCATAAAAATTTCGAGATCGAGTGTTTGAATATTAAAGTACTTCTTTGTATATTTCGTATACAAGCAAATGAAAAAAAAACATACTGTTAGGAGAATCGTCTGGTGGGTTAGTCAAAGTTCAAAGTACTTCTTCTCTGTATATTTCGTATACAAGCAAATGAAAAAAACATGCTGTTAGGAGAATCGTCTGGTGGGTGTACTTGAATGTAGTCCAACAAGCAGGATGATGAAAAAATAACGCTTTATTCCAAGAATATTCCAGCAAAACACTAGTCACAGGTAACACAAGTAAGCAGCACTTGTATAAACTAACAACACAAGCAGAGAGCAGACCACTAATATAAATCAGTAACAGCACTTTCAATAGTGCGCAGCGTATATTAGATCATCACCTGGCACTGCGGTTAAAACTCCAAATAGATTGCTTCCTCATTTGCGTAGCTCGGTATTTATACCTTTTCTGACAAGATGTGGCGTCATATAGAATTCTCTCGAACGTTCTCCATAACTCCATTCCAAGAGGAGATAGGGCCATAATTCTTGAATTTTCTAGAAGCTTCATTTTGTCGCAAAGTTTCCAAAATCGTCTCCAAGGTCGGGGTTTATTGGCTTGCTTCGCCTCTAGTAAAAACCTTTGTAAAACTCTCTTTCCTGCCATAACACTAAAATAGTAGGGAAACAGTATTTTAGAATCGTAACAAAACTTCTGTAATCTTAATGAGAAAAATAGGAATCTGGAAAGTTCAAGAAAACAAGAAAAATTTCAAAAACTTCAGAAATTGTTAGATTTGTATAAAATTTCTGAAATTATGATTAATATTTAAGAAAAATTTGTATTTGTTTGAATCGATATAAATCTTCTCTATTCACGACTACCAGCACTTACGACAACAAAGAATAATTTTCAAATTTCGAAATAAAACGAATAAGTTTCAAGTTCTATTTTTGTAAAGTACGTTTAATCGACAGTAAATAATGTATTTTTAACATTACGTATAATGATTATACGTACATAGATTCATTTTTGAATTTTATATTAAAATTTTATAATCTGTAAGAATGAAAATAGTGTTGAAAAACATAAATCCGTTCGACTCGGTCGTAAGTCGAGGAAACCCTGTAATTACAAAAGACTTAATCTTCTTAAAAATTGCAGATTTCACTGTCTCTTAATATTACCAAAAGTGAAGAATGTAGGTGAACTATCGGACAATATTAAGAACATATTCGCACCATGATTCAGTTATAGAGACTAAAGAAAAATTGTTCTCCATTTTCAGAAAGAGCGGAAGTACTTCCTCATATAAACTTTCGATCGAGTAAATGTCAACTGATGTGAAAACTAAACTGTCTGACGATAAGTTTCGCATATTTCGGTACTTACACCGTCTGCTGCGCTTCTGAGTTATGTTACATAAGCGATAGTTCCCGAAATGCAAGAATTTCTGTAATGTTGGAAATTGAAAAATCAATAGTCGAAGCATTATGTTCAAGGTTACGCATCATTTTCATGTCTTCCGTTTATGTTCTTTTCATTTTCAATTCGTTTTTATACGCTTTTTTTAAACTTGTTTCATCTTTGTAATGATGGTTTTTTTTTAAAAAAAGCAATTTTCACTCTCTTCCTGACGTACTAGAATTTTAAAATTTTGAACATTCGTGTATATTTGCTGATAATATGCAATTGTAGTATTTTCAGAAGTTAATTTTTCAATCAATCGATTTACATAACTAAATTTGGATTCCATACCAATTGCGCCAACTGATAATGAATTTGAGAAAAAAATGATTTCAAAATTCTATAATATTTATAATAATGTATTATGTAAATTGAAAATTAAAAGTAATTAAATCTAAAAATTCTACTTTTAAGCTAATTAGTAAAAGTGAATTTTTAACAACTGTTTTTATTAAATTTATTTTCTTAAAATGCTATGAAACTGCATGTGGCTACTGCTCAGTTCATTTCAGTTATATTTACTTCCCACTTAGAAGCTACCAGGAGGCTATTTTGGGCGGGCCTTTTCATTCTGAACCGTGGCCAGATGACGAGACGACATCTGAGCCTGCATCTCCTCCCCAAACCTCCGTACCACACCGTACTACCTGAGTGAGGACGTTTGATCTTCGACAGATTAAACCTGCTCCAGACCAGTATAGATGGCGTCTCTTCCGTAGTTTTGGGTCTTGAACCCATGACCCTCAGGTCGGGACCATTGTTCAAGGACTGATTTTATAAACACAACTTAGCAGATATGATCGGTTTGACATTCGATCAAACGCTTGTCTAATAGACTGACTGTTTTTGTGGCGAATTCTATTACTGATGGAATATTCAGGTTTTGCCAATTAAATGGAATCTGTCTCACTTTGACTTGGCTTTCAAAGTGGCTGCTGATAAATTGGCTAAAGAAGCGGCTATGAATTCTGCTGTTTCCGTGGAATTTCTTTTATTCTAAGAACTCGTCACGAAGGTCAGGGTAACAAATACAGGAACTTGACGATCTCCCCCTTTGCATGAAAGTTATAGTGTTCCGGTGCTGTGTTGCATTTCCATTATGTTAAAATGTTCTGTGAACAGTGGAGTTTTATACTTATAATCTAAAATTAAGACATTCATTTACATTCATCATTCGATTAAAAAATGACCACTAATCCATTAACATCTCAAATGTTTTTATAAGATCTTAATAGAATCAATGCGACGACACATTTCCAAAACAGAAGGGGGCCATCTAATTAGTAGTTCTGTGAACAGTGGATTTTTGTACATATAATTTAAAATTAAGACATTCATTTACATTCATAATTCGATTCAAAAATGACCACTAATCCATTAGCATCTAAAATGTTTTATAAGATCTTAATAGAATCAATGCGACGACACATTTCCAAAACAGAAGGGGGCCATCTAATTAGACGGTACAGAAATGTACATTGTTAAAAGTTTATCCAATTATCATTCATTTTGAATACAATATTGTTTCCAGGAACACCAGGCATCGTAATTTGTCTCTCCAGGGGGTACCTTCTTTGTCCCCATATGTAGAATGGGTCGAGGAATTTTTCAAAGCTATATAAACAATCCTAAATCAACTAATGTACTATATTGCACACCTATATTATGCGCAAATTTTACTTTCTCTATTTGCAAAATAAATACATTAACTTATTAATTAAGTTGCATCAAAAATGTACTTAACGAAGTTTTAGAAAATTTTACATTCGAGGGTCGAGGAAGCTTTCAAATTTTTAGGACATGAACCGTTCGTTAAAAAAACATATTTTCAAGAAAAGAGAAAAACAAGATTAAATAGAAGTAATCTGGAAAAAAGCAACTCTTAACATGGAATTATGATCTTATCTCAGTGCTACTTATTTACACAAATCTTAGCTCTTATAAGTATTTACAAAATTACAATCAAATGCCTGATTTTATCAGTCTTAGCAAAATTACAATCAGATGTCTGCTTTTATCAGTACTAACAAAATTACAATTAAATGTCTCGCCATTAGCAATGTGATTCAAATGTTTTAATGATATCAAACTTGCCATTAACTTGCTAGCATATTGAAACCATTAAGACACTCACTATTTTAAAATGGATCTGAAGATAAAATTTCTTACATATGATTCGTTTTTCATGGCTTAGAGGAACATATGTGCCAAGTCCGAAGAAAATCGAACAACGCGTTTGTTGAACGAGCGAGGCGAGCCTCCCGGGAAGTTTAAAGTAACGAATGTGACGAAAAACATTTTTTTCATAAAAATCTTTGCGAAAAATTTCATTTTTATTACTCTCATTTTTACCCAATATATAAAGGCCACATATATTTTTCAAAAGGCAATATTGTAATTTTAATTTAAATTCTTTCTTTGTTTAACTCATCTATTTTCACAGCTTTTAAAACTTGGGTTTCTTAAAAGTCAAGATTCCTTTCTTGTACTATACGACAAGGAAACACTTCTGTATTTCTAGTTTTCGAAGTATAAAAAAGCAAGTAATGTTATCCTTAAAAAATGCGACCTCAATATTTTTATCATTCTTCACGTTTTGGAAACACATTTTTGAAATATGTTTGCGCTCGAAAAACATATTTTTGGAATTATGTCAGCCTTTGAACACGATAACTAGAAAATCAAAGGAGCAAAATGAATGAATTTTGGTATGTGGTCTTTACACTAAAATTGTAGATCCATATGTAAAATTCCATAAGATCTATCATAGAACTATAAATCCATTCACGAGAATTTTGCCAATCAATCCACTTACAAGTAAACATGATAACTAAGAAACTAAACGGGGTAAATAGATGAAATTTTACATATGGCTTCTTTGATTTGCAGATCTGTATCGAATTTTGGACTAAATACTGGAAAGATAGGCTTCTTATCTGTCAACACAAAGATAATCAAATAAGTTAAATTAGTAAATAAAGCAAATTAAAAAATAAATTTAAGCATACATTACGATTGCTAATTTAAGGGGTATTATCCTTATTCTTTGTTTGTGAGTTGAATTTGGACATTTTAATTCTTTGCAAGAGTGGAGTAAGTTTGAATTTGTTTTCTTTACTGATGTTTTTATGAAGGTATTTTTGCCGGAAGGCTAATAAATTGTAAATCAATCCTGTTAGCGGTATTATGCTTGTTTTTTCTTTCTAAAAACTCTTTTGTTGTTTACTTATCTTGTTTGTCTTGTGGTTTGGGAAATTTCTGGATATGAAGAGGCTTTGGTTAGACTTAGGTCAAGCCTCTTACAGAAAAATTTCGCAATTTATTTGAATCAATTTCGAATTTGGACTGTAGCCCTTGAAAAAGTGGACTAGAATGGATTCCTTGTCTGTTTAATTCGATTCTGTCAGAGTTTATTTCGTGGTTTTTACTTTCTTTGAATTATCATTGACTTCGTATCTGCCAGTGTTTCTTCACAAGAGCACGATAGTTCAGAAACGAAATACATCAGAAGAGTGAAATTTGGCATTGCGTTTTTGTGCCCAAAGTGTAAATTTGCATCAAATTTTGGACCAAATCGACCAAGGAGAAAAGATGCTATTACAGAAGCCATACTGGATTCTTTTTACTGAGCGACGAAGCTAAAACACAAAGGCGCCTTAATGTGGAAGTCGAGGGGAGCACATTCCGCAGGTTTGGTGAATGGCAAAGAAAAAAATATTCTTTTTCAAAGTTTTCATTTGTAAAAGCAGCACGCAAAGCAAGTGGATGAGCAACAGACAACGCCATACAACCAGCATACATAAAGACAAAAATGAATTAAAAAAATTTTTTTTCAAAACCATTTTTTATCGTCTTATAAAAAAAGAATTTTTTTAAATCTCTATTATTTTCTCCTTTTTACTCTTTGACTTATAATTCATTGCCATACGCAATATGGAAAGTTGAAGTCAATTTTTTCTCAAATTCACATTCACTTGTAGGTGGCTGTATCAGTATGAAATCAAAGTTAAATTAGGTTAATCGATTAACTGATAATTAATTTCTGAATATATTAAAATAGAGTATTATCGTCGACATGTATGCAGAATTCCAAAACTGTAGCATAACAGGTTGTGAGTGAAAAATCGATTGTAAAATTTCTTTACAAACAATGAACAAGCCAGGATAAAAAAATGTAAACCGAACAGATTAATCTGCTAATAAATCATTTCGGATTAAGTTAAAGGACCCGGAACTATTCAATGCACTTTTGATGGAACGGCTTCTTAATTAGCACATAAAGTAGCGCCAAAAGTTAAAGACAGATGAATACATTTTTTATAAATAGAACACATGTTTTTCTAAAATTTTAATTGAGGAAATAGATGGAAATAGTTTGGGTCTTGTTAGATTGTTTTAAAAACAATTATCGTGATATTTGGGTTTTATTTTATTGCAAAAATTAAAGACAGATAAATACGTTTGTTATAAATAGAACCCAAGTTTTTACAAAAGTTTAATTGAGGAAATAGATGGAAATCGTTTGGGCCCTGTCAGCTTGTTTTTAAAAAAAATATTGTTGTATTTGGTTTTTATTTTATTGCAAAAATTAAAGACAGATAAATACGTTTTTTATAAACAGAACTCAAGTTTTTACAGAATTTTAATTGAGGAAATAGATAGATATAGTTTGGGTATTGTTAGTTTGTTTTAATAAAGTATAGTTGAGCTTTATTTCATTTCAAAAATTAAAGACAGATAAATACGTTTTATATAAATAGAACCCAGGTTTTTACAAAATTTTAATTCATGAAAATAGATGAACATAGTTTGGGTCTTGTTAGCTCATTTTAAAAAAATTATCTTTGTATTTGAGTTTTATTTTATTGCAAATAATTTCCTTTGTTACATGGATTCCAAGTAGCATTTCCCCCCTGAAACTTGTTCTCTCTTTAAGTTTTAAATTTCTCGGTTGAAAGAACTAGTTTACTTTGATGTTATATAAGAAACCTGTTTCTTTCAAATTACAACGTGCTTTCTTTACTTTCTGGCTGAACACTTTGTGCATCCGAAAAAGAGAAAGCATAATGTAAGATTATTTTCGCTAAAATGTTTAAACAAAGGAAACAACTCAGAAAACGAACAGTGTTTCCGAAAGAAACAATTCTGCATCACGGGATTCTATTTTTAACTAGAAAGAATAAAATACATCAACTTATTTCTTTGTTAGCTTGCATTCCCCCCTTTGCTTTTGCCCACGCTTCTATTATTTCCAAGAGAATTCTTATGAAACATATTTTTATAAGAAATTCTTTGTATCTACATTCTTACCTCTAACAAATGTGCGCTTTGTTTAAATGAAAGTGAATTCGCTTAGTTAAAAAATAACTGTTGATATTTCAGATGAACGCAACTTGTTATATTCCACAGAAATCCTATATATCCTATGTCATTTAAAGTTTAAATGCAGATAATTTAATAAAAGCGGTTTTTAATAACATATTTTTATTTGTGTACTATAAAGCAGAATTATTTTTGTTTTAGCCTTTAATTCATAATTAATTATCTCTACTAATAATAAAGGAAAATGTGTGTGTGTTTGTCTGTGTGCTCTCGCTCTACAGGGCAGACCACTGGACGTAGGGCTACGAAATTTGTCACAAACATACTTTGGAGGGCGGGAATGTGCACCTCGGGGCCCTTTTTTTTGAAAATTTAATTAGAATTTTAATTAATTAAAAATTAAAAGGAATTTTGGAGTTTTTCCTTAATAACTTTCGAACAGATTATAGCACAAAATTTATTTTTACACCGTCTGAGAGTGCAAAAAACAAAAAATTACCTTTTCAATGATATCAGTTAAGTTGCCGTACAATTTTTTCTCTAATTTAATAGCCTTTTAAAAATATTTTTTGGCATAATTTACAACAATACTTTTCATTGTTGCAACGCACTTCAAATCGTTTTCTTTGTTTAAATAAATATTTAATTGCGTGTTTCTCTTTCATTGTTGAAATTTGAGGTAATATCTTAATACATTTTGCTTTCATATAATATTTCATCAAAATCTTTATGGAATCTGTAAACCAAGTTATCTGAGTTACGTATATTAAGAAATTTGTGCAATAAGCTGAATGGTTATGGTTGCTATGTTTTCATTCTTTTTTCAGCATGTTTTAATTCAGCTAACATGCCGCTGGCCATAAAATGTGCTGCGCCATTTTAATGTTGAAATCGAGTGAATATTTTGCAAGAGAAATAAGAAAGTGAAGATGCCGCCTGCAACGCGCAATTAGATGTTACATGGCATGGTCAGTTATTTGACTCTATTAGGGACATTTATGTAGGCAATGAACAGAACAGGTACAAGGCCATTCACTATCAGAATCGGAAGTTTAAAATTACACTGTTAAAGCAGCCATGAATATAAAATGATACAAGATTCAATTGAAACCATATTCCCGACAAACAAGCTGGTCGTCGATGGCGGCTAGTTATTAATATAATGAAATCTTAAAATCAGCTTTTTTCTGAAAGTTACTACCAGGTGGCGCCACCAACATAGACATTTTTTCATGTATTTGCACTGGTGAAACTCAAAAAATTATAATTAAAATAACACTTCATTAATAGATATCGTAAAAAATATTTTTAAAAATATTAATACATTGCGTAGAAAATGCTTTTAATATTATGAGCCAAAAAGTAGATTTTATTTACTTTTGTTATTGTCTACTAAATATTATGGAATAATGCAATGAAATTTTTATCATACTGGCCAATAGGTGGCGCTATTAGTGTAGAATTAAAATTTTATAAAATTAATGAAGCTACTGATAATTAATTTCTGAAAATATTTAAATAGAGTACTGTTATAGAGGACACGTCACGGTACAAAATTTCAGAATTCTAATTCATCAGGAAGTCAGTGAAAATTCGGTTTTGAAATTTCATCTCTGCAAACGTGAAACAAGGCAATCTAATCAAAGTGTATAGAAACGAAGAAGAAATCTTTGAAATCTGTTTGAGGAAGCTAGTTTCACAGAAGTAGTGTTTTAGTAACTTATCCAATGTCAAAATCACAGAAAATGTGAATAACGACACGAACTGGGATTCGGATGTCCGATGTTACTTATTAAGTTTCTTATATGATGGTCAGTTTAGTTAAGTTACACCAAATGTCTCGTTTTAAAATTACAGGAGAGCTCTTTCGGCATGGACTAGGAAATTTTGAACCCTGGTCACTTGAAGAGGACGACATTTTAAGCTGGACATTTACCATTACGACATTTGGCATCACATGATGACGTGTAATGTAACGTCATCATGTGATTAACGTGCACCAGGTCCACATAATCCGGGGATTTGAAGCGAAATAGTGTCTCGATCTCGCTATTCTTTGACTCCAAAGTCAAGACCTTATTAGAAGGTTTAAGGCTGGCCCAACCTGGTTTATAGGTGTGAATAAAGTATAATATCATTTAATAGCTGAGAAATAGCAGTTAAAAATAAACTTTTAATAAAAAGCCATCACTGCTGTTTATTTTTAAGTATAACAATTTGTGATAAAGAGCAGCATATCCTTATTCAAAGTTAATAAAATAGAAGGAAAAAAATTCTGAGTTATACTAACTAGCAAATATTGTAAGTATTTGTGGATTAATTTGATTGGAGTTTCATCAAAAATAAAAACCGCTGAACAACAACCTAATTTAAAATTTATTTTATGGAGAACATTTCTTAAAATAAAGCGCAGATTTTTTTACTACTTCTTATGCTTGAATTTTAACGGATATCTTATCTTATCCCCATATTTATATAAATTCGGTCGGATAAGATTATAATTCCATATTTTTATAAATAATATTATTATAATACCTGTATTTTTATAAATAAGACTCGAGTATTAAAAATATAAGATAGGGAAGAGAAACGGGCGATTTTGTATGATATGTGAAGAGGGATAAAAGGAGAATGGCTGCATTTGGATTTGATTTCATGTCGTTTAATGACACAAACACCATTTTTGATTATGCTGTGCTAAACATATTGTGTACGATAAGTTTTGTTTAAAAATTTATTTCATAAATTCTGTCATATGTCCATTTCTTGTCAGAGTGTACGGATTGTAACAAATTTTGTTTCCACAGTAAAAATTGACTTTAAAGCATGTTCAGAAACATTCTGTTCAAATATTAAAATGCAACCAGTTTTATGAAAGTAAAAATATGGGGATAAGGAACTTTATGAATTTTGTGTTCGAGAATGACACAGGGAGACTGAAACCAGCGAATATATTGAGGACTAAAATGTGGGAATTCTATTGGAATGTGTGGATACGGCATTTGGCATTGGCAAACTGTGCAAAAGTGGTGTTTTCTCCCAACAACAATTGTTTACGCATGAATCGAATGCAGCCGATACTTAATCGGATAAGAAAAGGTTCCATTAAGAAGAACATGATATTACCATTTACTCCAGCGTTTTGAGAAGATTATTTGTTTTTAGTTATATTGGCATCCTGTGCAGAAGCAGCTTAGTAGCCTCCTTCAATTCTAGCCTATTCGGCCAGATTACACACCAAATAATTTCTCTTTATGTGGTTGTTTGAAATCATATCGCTCTAAGTTAGTGGAAATGAAAGAAACTATTCAACTAGAAATTGCATTTATCCCACTGGACACGCTGCTGTCTGGAGTTTTACCAGTTCATAATCCCCTCCAATCTGTTTTATCCATTGCAGAGAGCATGTGAAGGGCTTGTTAAAACTCGAGTATCAAAAATAGAATAATACTACTACTGGATTACTTTATACTCGTGGAGATTATTTTGTACAAATGCAAAATTCTGAAGGGCAGTGTATTTCAGTGTGAGAGATAATAAACATAACTTTTTTTCTGTAGATTTGAAGGTCGATTATAATTGTTAGTTGAAATGTAATTATTTTTTTCTGATGTGAGGTAACTTTGTACCAAAAAAGGGGGTTTCTTTGCACCATGAAAAATTGTGGTACAAAGCAGCCACAGTTGGTACTTTAATTTGCTTTAGTATTTAATCATAATGAGAACAATGTTTGCTTTTGCTTCAGATGTACCAAGGGTATATAAAAGGAACTTAGGGGCTTTTAAGAATATGGATTTATCTCTGAAGAACCTAGATGATTTCTTTAATGCCATTTCACAAGGTTAGTTTACTCTTAAAGTTTAAGTTTTTCTTGGTACCGTAAAACTGGATTACTTTGCACCAGTATATAATTTGAAAAAAGTGAAATAGCAATCAACTGATTAGGAGTACGGGATTGAGGTATTTTTTCTATCTTCTTGGCAACACTGACAAGTGTATTTGATTCTTTAAACGTATATGACAATTCGTCTGGAAGTTACAGAAGAAAGAGAAAATGAGCCAATTTTTCAGCGAAAATTTCAGTGCTAAAAATCTGTCTCTGGTGAAAAAAGTATGACATATCTGAAGGCAAGTGTATTTAAATGTGAAAGATAATAAACCTAGATTTTAATTTGCTGCTTTGGAGGTCAATTATATTTTTTTAGTTTAGTCATAATTATTTTTTTCTGACCTGGGGTAATTTTGCGCCGAATACGAGGGATTCTTTGCACCATGGAAATTTGCGGTAAAAGGCATTGGATTTTTAATTAATTTTTTTATTGAATAATAATAAGAAAAACTGTTTGATTTAGCTTCCGATATGATTAGGGTGTATAAAAGGATGTTAGAGACTTGTAAATATATATGTGGATCTCCAAATATATCTTAGGAACTTGATTTAATGCCATCTCACAAGTTTAGGGTACTTTTAAAGAGGTAAAAACTTTTTTTGGTACCCCAAGTGACAAAAAGAAAGATAATTCATGTAAGGAAACATGGAAATCCCTTGCTTTTCTGAAATGAGAAGGAAACGACCGTCGCAAAGTGTAGTCCTGGTTACTGACTTCGGTTTCCCTGCCAATAGTATAGATCTAAAAATGAAAATAAACGTTTATCTTACTAAGAAAATGTAGCAATAGATAGACATATTAATAACGCACCCGGCAATAATTGGATAAAAGGATTTCTAAAACACCATCCTGATTTGACCGGATACAATTGCATAAAAATATTAATTAAAATCAGGTATTTATAAAATTTTTTCTTGTATACAGGGTGGTCATAAATTATTGGGCACATTTCAAAAACTAATAAAAAAAGAATAACGTTTCAACTACGGTTTTTCTAAAAATGAGAGTGCATTAAATTTTTTTTCAGATAGGCGCCGTTACGGTGGTCTAGGTGGTCGTAAATTATTGGACATCTCCCATTTTTGAGAGACATTAGCTGCAAAATTTCTGAAGCTAGAAGAAAAATAAAAGAATGTATTTGAAGGCAATTTTACTCTCTTTAATTTATTAAATCAATTGCAAGTCGAAAACTGAATGGTTTCCGAGATATTCAAGAAAAACTAAAAAAGGAAACCAGAAAAGGTGCATTGGCTGTTGCTGATCGGTAACCATTGCGAATTGAAATCTCTCGCTGTAGCAAATTTACAATTTCGTAATTGTACGCCACCTATCAGAAAAACCTTTTTTATTTTCCCTCTTATTTAAAAAAACGCTGTCGTAACATTATTAGTTTTTTTTATTAATTTTTGAAATAGATTCAATAATTTATGACCACCCTGTATCTCCACCCAGGCTTTCAATAAATATATCTTAAATTGCATGCAGTAAATTTGTTTTTGAAACATGCTGAAAAAAATGACCAGTGCAGAGAATCCCCGCCTATGAGGTAACTTTGCACCAAAATTTCTAAAAATCATAATGAATTATTAAATTTTTGTATGATTCAAATTCTGCTGCAAAAGTTTCTCTAGTAATTGCCAACAAGGAAAAAATCAGAAAGCCTTTTTTTGGACAAATTCATGGAATTAATCTCGAAATTCCTCCTGAAGTTATGAAAATCTTTACAAAGTAACCCTGTTTTGCTGTGCCTCTGTTTTCTTAGACTTCGGTTATCGCCAGTTTCGGTTTTCGTTGATTTTTTCTACGAAAAAAATGTTTCAGGTTTGTTCGGTTTGCCTTGGATTTTGTTGGAGAAACGGACACCTTTGGACATCTTTTTTCTGAACGACATTGGTCCACTGACTCTGAAGCTGGTATTCTGTTTTCGCTGATTTTGGTTATCGTCAGTTTCGGCGATTTTTTCTACGAAAAATTTGTTTCAGGTTTGTTCGGTTTGTCTCGGATTTCGTTGGAGAAACAGATCTCTTTGGACATCTTTTTTTGAACGACATTGGTCCACTGACTCTGAAGCTGGTACTTCTGTTTTCGTTGACTTCGGTTATTGTCGGTTTCGGTTTTCGTCGATACTTTCCACGAAATATTTGGCTCGTATTTCGTCGGTTTGCCTCGGATTTCACCGGAGTCTCTTTAGAAATCTTTTTTTGAACGACATGGGTCCACTGACTCTGAATCTGGCCCTAGTGCCAAAACACCAAGGAAGAATGTGACTCCAGATAGTGCCTTGATGCTTAAGGTCCTTATGAAAGGCGATTCACTTTTGAAACAATAATATCTGAACCTCTCTCCCCCCTCTTTGCCGACTTTCATACCCCAAGTCTTAAGAAAAGCATAAGAATGCAAATGCTATGTTAAATGTTCATATATTTTTTACATTAGCATTTTATGTTCATTTCTTCTTGTTTTTAGTATTAAACGCAATAATAAGTCTCCATAAAATGTGTTTTTGGTATGTATTTTAGAGCGTCTAGAACGAATTAATTAAAACTGCATTGCTTCATATGAAAATAATTGCCTCGGTTTTCGTCGGTTTCGGATTTCGCCGATTGTCACCGGACGGATTATCAATGAAAACTGCACTGTAGTGTCACTGTAGACTGCTAGCCATTTTCAGTGCATGTTCTCTTCTGTACTGATTCTCCGTTTATAAAAGCAGCTAAATCTGTATAAAAGCTAGATCTGTAATACACTATATTATCAAAAGTATCCGGACACTTTCGAATTTTCACATTTTTTAGAAATTCTCCAGAAAGGCTAGACCAACTGCCCTTGAACTTCTACCATGTAAAGAATAGACTCGGAACTCACATTTTACAGTGAAGATTCGGTCACAAGAGCGTTTAGGGGACCAACCAGAAAATTGAAAAATTGAAGATGAAGTAAAAAATCTGAGCTCACCCCGTTCCACAGAAAGCTGATAATGATTTAAAAATTTCATCAGTGGTCATGCTTAATATGCACATTGCTTACATGCATTTTCGTAAAAATAGAAAGTAAATTCTGGAAGATATAAAAGTTTTCTTAAAAAAATCCCTAATTTTCCAGCATGTTTTTTGTGTGTAACATGTAGAATTTTCCTCCAAATAGTACAGAACTTAAAGAATACTTGGCAATGTGTTAGAGAACTATTCCACTAAAATTTGAAATTAATACTACGAATATTAGAGGAAATAAGAAATTTGTAGTAAATAATTTTTTATTGCGCATGTACGACACATAGCGTAATTTTTTTCACTCCTTTCAAAGCCAGATTTATAGGGCAGCTTATAGCAAAATTCCAGTTCAATACCATTAAAATGTAGGAAGATATTCTGCATTGCAGTGAGCAGAAATTTTGTTTCTCTCTAAGAGAAACAAAATGATGAGAGTTTTTCTACGAACTGATATTTTTTAAACTTGAATCTTCTGATAGTTATCATCGAACTGTAATTCAAATTATTAATTTTATTTATTAGTATGCCTGGGTATTCAGAACATTCAATATTTATTAAATTCTATAAAATTATTCGAAAGTTCAAGTTTAAAAAGCATCAGTTTGTGGGAAAACCCTCATTATTTTGTTTCTCTGAGAGAGAAGCAGCAATTTTGCTAACTGAAATGCCGATATATTTCTAAATTTTAAGGGTATTCAACTTGAATTTTTATATAGGTTGCCTTATATATTTGGCTTTGACGCCGTGAAAGAAAAATCACACTATGTCTCACACATGTGAATTAAAAAACTATTTACTACAAATACTCATCTTTCCTAAAGAATTCATAGTATTAACTTCAGATTTTAATGGAATACTTTTCAAACACATTGTCAAATATTCTGAAAGTTTTGTATTATTTCATGAAAACTATGCATGTTATAAACAAAAAACACGAGGGGAAATTTGTGATTTTTTAAGAAAACCTTTATATCTTCCAGAATTTCCTTCCTATTTTTACGAAAATGCATGTAAGCAATGTGCATATTAAGCAAGACCATTGATGAAATTTGCAAATCATTATCAGCTTTCTGTGGAAGGGAGTGAGCTCAGATTTTTTTCTTCTTCTTCAATTTCTGGTCGGTCCCCTAAATGCCCTCGTGACCAAGTCTTCACTGTAAAATATGAGTTCGAGTCTATTCTTGACATGGTCGAAGTTCAAGGGCAGTTGGTCTAGTCTTTCCGTAGAAATTCTAAAAAATGTGAAAATACGAAAGTGTCCGGATACTTTTGATCATATAGTGTACGTATCATTCGTTTAGTAAATTATTATGCACTTTAAATTTATGGTTCAATCGAATAAATGATGTAAATGATCAACCGAGCAATCAGTTACTTTTTTGGTAATAATCCTCATTTGCATAATTCTGGAAAATGCATTTGTGGTTTCACCATCTATCGGCGACTCTTTGAACTACATTTTTTTTCTGTTAAAAATAATCTCCATGCTGAACAATTCTTTTAGTGCAAATTACATCTTAATATCATCATTTTTTATTTTTGGGAATTTTAAGAGTTCTTATTTACTTTCTGATCTCCCTGTACATGTAACTCTTATTTCGTGGAAATTATTCTATATCATGTTTCAAAATATTATGAATCACATTTTATCCCCGAATATTGCTATCTTAGTAACAGCTGGCAGCAGAAATTCAAGTTTGGTTTTCATATCAATCCCTCGTAAAATGCACAAACTCTGACAAGCATATTGCGATATTAGAAAACTTGAGGTATCTCCATTTTATGTAGACACCATAAAGAGTAAAGCGTAGCTTTTTGATATATCTTGGCCAAATCCCATTTGAGTAAAGGTTCTTCAAGAAGTGGACCGACCTGCGACCTTATTGGTAAGTGCTTTTGTTCCAGCTGGGACTTGAATAAACATCCCGCAGAGAAAATAAAAGATATATATGGGCAGAAAAAAAAATCTTGAGCTGTTTCGATAGTAAGAACAATTTCCGTCTAGAATTTCCAATATGGACATAAAACGTAGAAGAAAAAAGAGTGTTATAACGATGTTTGTAAATATTTGTTTCAGTTTTTACTTAAAGGAGGATGGTGGTAAACTTCTATTGTTATTTGTTTCATTGCTTTAAATTGTTATTCGTCTTTAATTAATTACATGTCATTCTTTTTTATTGTTAATCCCTTATTACCTGATGTAATGTTTTTATTGTGGATTTAAAGCTATTTTCATCAAAATAAGTCATAATCGAAAACTTAACATCATGTTATAATCAAATGCTTTGAAACAACACAAGATTTTACGGGATGTACACTCTGAACGTCGCCCAATATCTAATTTTTAAACTGTTAGATATATTAATATATTTCCAATTGGAGAAGTAATTTAAATGGCGTAACAATTCTAGGCAAATGGAACTAGACCGTTCGGCATTTCGTCTGTTTGCATGTAAACTTGTTTGTTATGCAGTCGCGATCAAACGCATTGTTCGTCTCAAACGTTTCTTCGAATTTGGCATGTACGTTAGGGTGGATCGAAACTTCAAAGTGTGGATAGAATAATCGGCGTAGGGTGCAAAAGTTGTCTTTTAAGTGCACTCTCATACATGCAAAATTTTTTCAAGTTTGTTTAATTTCTTCCGGTGCCCCAAGACCCTTAAATATTTGCAAAAAACGATTTTTATGAAAATTTTGAGTTAGAAATTTAAAATGCGTTAAAGAAATGATTTTACAGGGAAAAACGTATAGGAGAGAATGAAAAATAATTTATTTTTTATTGTTAAATGAATAAAATTATTTTTGTATATATAATATTATTCAGGGACCTACAACTATCGTTTCTTCATTTTATATTTTGCAATATAACACAATTTAACTTCGAAGACAAAGATAAATTATGCCACAATCTCGACTTCTAAACAAAAAGACATCGCTACAGGGGAAACTTTGGCAAAAGCGTTCTTTTATTCCTCCCTCCCTTGTTGTTTGAATGAGTCAAAATCGTAAAAATGTCAATTTTTAACGATTTTTGGGGCGCTTGGACCACCAGAAGATATGAATGTATTTGAATACTAATAATAATAATAAAAAAACGTTAACTAATATACCCAAAACAAAACTTTCTTAACCAACGCTAAAGGGAATTTTGAAAATATTTTTTCATAAATTTCCAAAAAATGTCATTTTTAACTATTTTTGGGGCACTTGGGGCACTGGAAGATACGAATGGATTTGAATAAAAAAATATATGTAAACTAATATATCTAAGACACAACTTTCCCACCCCGCGCCAAAAGTAATTTCGAAAAAAAAATTGTACATTTTCATAAAAATTTCAATTTTTAACTATTTTTGGGGAGCTTGGGGCACCGGAACATATAAATGGATTTCAATTAAAAAATTATATAAACTACTAGTTATATACTTAAGGCACGACTTTCCCACCTCGCGCCAAAAGTGATTTCCCTCAAATGTTTTTTTTTCTTATACTTTTCGATCCACCCTAATGTACGTTCCCTAAAGTCATTATAAACTACGCATGTGTGAGGATTTTTGTTTTTGATACTGTTTTATGATGGTGGCCGTTTTAATTGTTCCATTTCATTTAATGTTCAACTCTTTTTTCTTAAATACTCAACAAATTGGCCGAAAATTCCAGAAAAAACCGGTCAAAAAATTATTTCCAAAATTATTACACTTGCACAGAAAAGCAGAGTTTGTATTCATTGGATTCCCTCCCATGTTGGAGTCTTCGGCAATGAGGTGACGGACTTGCTTGCGAAAGAGGGAAGTGCTCTTCCTTCTGCCGCCTCTGGTGAACTCTTCGCGTCCGAAATATTTTCTATCCACAGGGCTAAAGCAAATTCTACTTGGAAAGTTCCTCCCGCACATGAATGGTATGCTGGAAATCGTCCTGGTCTGTCTCTACAGTCCGAAAGTACAAGATACGACAGAGTGCATTGGCCAGACTTCGTAGTGGCCATATCAAAAGCTTGAAATTCGTCGACAAAGAAAAGTCTTATTCCTCTTGCCCTTCTTCCTGTCCTGCTTCTCCTGCTCGTGTCATTGACTGTATTGGCGCCTCTGCGAGGCTGTTGTGGAGTGAGGGGGAACATGGACTTGTGGTACTGTTAGAGCGTAATGGTATCATGGACCTGGTCTAGTATTTGGACCAAGGGGACATAAACAACAACAACAACTCTTTTCATCGATTCTAGACAAATGGTTCATGCTATAAAATTCGAAGACCACATCCACTCTCGAGTGTCAGATTTTCTGCAACATTGTTTCAGTATATTTTTGACATAACTCTCATGGTTTACGGGCAAAAGAAGGGTAAATGTTAGAAATAATGTTATAGAAGTGTGTTGCTGACCTACTGAGAGCGAAAGTGTGAGAGAGGATGCTCCCTTCCTCCTTTGACCCACTCCAAACTGCGCAAGGATAGCATTGGTTAACACATTTGCTGCCACTATTCACGCCTGCGATTCGAACCATCTATCTAATTAGATGACCCCCTTCTTTGCCTCTCTTAACTACAGTAGACTTTGGGTCATTTAATTAGATGACAGGTTCTGGACACGCCAGCGCGTCGGTGGCAATGAATGTGTTAATTTTTTAAAGAACAGTTGAAGAGCAGATCTTAGATATTTTTTGACGCGATGCGTCTACTGGTCACAGAACTACTAGTATACGAATGTTGTGCAAAAACTGCACAAGCTTTCAGGAGAAATGTATCCATATTTAAGCTTAAAAATTCAAAAAATGAGTACTCATCTCTATTTCAGTGATAGCACGACTCACTGTCTGAGATTTACTACCTTTATTCTCTTTTTGACTTGGAGATACAATGCTTCACACAGAATATATCATGCACTCACATTCAACAGATATATGCTACATTAGGCTAGAACATCAAACCCTCATAATCACATTCCTCATTAATAAAGGGCCTCTCTCTTCAACAGAGTGCACATCAGCTCCCACCCTTATCTTACTCTTCTCGGTTCTAAAGTATCACATGTGTTACAAACGTTTCTCACTTAAAAAAAATCTGGATGGCAATTACAATTCCGAAACCTGTTGTATCACATGCGATACATAATGAAATACCATGCCTAATTT
Organism: Araneus ventricosus; assembly: GCA_013235015.1. NCBI lineage: Eukaryota > Metazoa > Arthropoda > Arachnida > Araneae > Araneidae > Araneus > Araneus ventricosus. The sequence continues at coordinate 96,886 of BGPR01002468.1, read as the reverse complement.
TTTCTTCTCGTCAAATGGCAATATTTGTCTACGATTGTGATATCAAAGCGTATTTTCGAAATAAAGAAGCATGGTTGTAAGATGTCAAAGTTAGTCCTTTTTATTACTTAATTACAAATATTACACTGATTTGAAAATATACCTTTTCTTTTGTTAAGTATTAGTTGCTCATTTATAGTAATTAAAGTTATTTTCTGTAGAATATTAAATCATATTTACTTAATAAACGTTTTTCTATCACATGTGATACAATGGGATTCAATCACGTCTGGGAATGTGTTCCCGAGTTAGTTTTAGTTTATTTTTATTTTTATCATTTAGATAGATTTTAAAAATTGTTTTTCATCATTTGTTCAGTTAAATTCTGTAATTGAACTTTTTGTTTAAAATTTTTGCACGTTTTTACGTCTTAATAATTATCTGATTACTGTTGTTTTTTTTCCAGAGAAATATTTGACTCCAGATGAAATTTTAGAGGCCTTGAATTGAGGGACGGCAATATTGATGATGATTAGGATGAACAAGATCAAATTCACGAAGAAATTTTTGTTTCAACACAGTGGGGAATACATACATATTAATAACTTATAATTATACTTATGCATAACCATATGCTAAATTATGCTTATTTTTCATGCAACAGTTTTGAATTCATTGTATTGTATTAATAAACCAGATAATAAACTAGGAAACAACTCTTCCTGAAATTTAAGGCATTCTGAGTTTGACATGTCTCGTTTCTGATGTATCACATGTGATACAAGCCCCCTAAATTAAAAAAAAAATTAAACGTCACTTTTCTACTTCTAAGTGTTCTAAACAACTAGTTAAGTAACTTTTATAAAGTATAAGACTTTCATATTTGTCTCGCGTCTGGGGAGGATAATGTGCGCCCGTCTCAGTGAAACTAAGACACTTAAGATCTTTACTCAGAATTCCAACTGTGTCCTGAAAAATGCTTATGTTGGAGTGCTATAGAGGGAACTGACTTTCTTACTTGGCTGTCCATAAATGATGTCACACTTTTTTTTAACATTTTTGAACCCCCTCCCACCCTTTGTCACAAAGTGTCACACTTCACCATACCCCCACCCTCCCCCTTGTCGCATGTCAGACTATATTACATAAATATAAACTTGCAGTTCAGAAACAAAGCACTACTTTATAGATCATATTTCAAATTTTATTTTTAAACTTTAACTATGCGTTTTAATGACATTTGCGAGCATAACAATAATAATGATTATATGTGTAATCAGTGGCGAATCCAGGGGAGGGGCTATCGGGCTGCCGCCCCCCCCCCCAGGGGGGAGCCAAAGATCTGGGTTGAATTTAAAATCACTAGGACTATTGGATATTAATTTTCATTTAAAAAATAGTAATAAAATCGTGACAACATTGCTTTCTGACTTGACAGGCTCGAAAATTTTCCACTTTTCTAGTCATTCCACTACAATTGTAGCGTTGGCGCGGTCAAAAACATTTTTTGGCTAGTTATTTCATTGTATTTTTTATTAAATTATCGAAAATATTGTAGTGTTCTTTATTATTCTTATTGTCAGAAGAGGAAAGCCTGTAAAGTTAAAATGTTTTGGCTTATATAAGCCATGAGGTTTGACATTCGTCGCTACGCTACAAAATATTTATGACCTCCGGGGGCCCCCCCCCAGACCCGAATCCTGGATTCGCCACTGTGTGTACTTATTTTGTATGAAATAAGATTAAGGTTTACAACAAAAAAACCTAATTAATATACAATAGTAATAAAATATTAATATAAAAGAGCAATTGTAAACAGTAGTATTTTGGAATTTGATATATTTTGTTTTAAATTTTATCTTTACTTTATGAACACAAAATACTCTTAAACACATTGAATTTTTTAAAAAAACGACCTCAATAAGATCAACCTGTTTGTGCCATTACCAGTTCTACCACTCACCCAGGTGGGGCGACGTATCTTTTGTTGGACATTTCAAGGGTGTGACAGGGGAAGGCTCTCTTCTAATGCTGAAGAATTTCTGCTGCTACCATATTCTCAGAACCTACCCTGAGTGCCTTTTTCGAAAAGAAAGGAATATAAGTGGAAAAAAAAATCACATGAAAGTTTTTTAGCCCCGATTAGAAAATACCCTCAAATTCTGGTAATTTCAAAATAACTTCAAAATTTAATCTGCTGATTTTAAATGTTTTTATTTTAACCAAAATGTGTGATGTCACACTTCTTGTTATCCCCCCCCCTTCCCTTGTCACAAACTGTCACAATTTCACGAACCCTTCCCCCCCTCCAACCGTGACATCATTTGTGGACGACCCCTTA
>BGPR01002468.1:66535-91597 GCA_013235015.1 Araneus ventricosus | reverse complement strand
CTGAAAGCGTTAAAGGTTGGAAGAGTCCTTTCCTCTTTCGGCCATTGCCCTCATAGGGGTCAACAGACCGACCTATTTTGCCTTACTGTGGAAGTCGCAACAAATGTTATATTAAATTAACTTTCTCTGGCAAGTCTTTCGTAACACTATATAATAAGGAATAAACACTTATTTATCAAGTTTGATAACATTCGTTAAAAATGGCCAGAGCATGTTCTTTCATAACATCGCCTGTTATCTGTCTTTTTTAACCATCGATATAATTCTTATCTGACATCTGCGTCAGTCATAAATGTCGTTATCGTTAAACACAACAGCTTGCGTGAATCGTTAATGAAAGTTCTCCATAGAATTTTATCCAGATCGCCCAAACTGGTATTTTAATTCTTAATTAGGTTGGCAGGAAATAAATTTCGTGTCTTAAAGTGGTTTCCAGATATTTGATTTCGATAACAAAATTAGCCGATACAAACGAAAATCATTAACGATCGCGATGTTTAAGAGATTGGTGATTGTATCCGACCTAATGAGAAATTAGCTAATCAGAAGTGAAAAGGCTAGTTAATGATCAGCTGGTAAACAATTATAATGAAATACCCAATTTTCTGTGCTGTTTAATAGATATTTATTGTTCCCATAGTTTTGTTCAGTATATTTGATAAGGGAATGTTTCTCAAAGACACACCTTCTTACACAACAAATAAACACTTTTTATATACTTTTGTTTGACTTGACTTGTTTCATGTTTGTAAAGATGGAAATTTGTAATCAATTTTCACACACTTCTTGATGGATTGGAGTTCTGAAATTTTGTACAGTTGTGCTTGCTTGATAAAAAAATATTTTCAGAACTTAATTATAGGTTTATAGATTAATTTGATTAAATTTTCATTACATACGAGTTACGCCATTTGCTAGTAATTACAGAAAAAAGATTGATTTCAAGATTCCATAATATTTATAATAATGAATCATAAGTTAATGACTTAAAAGTAGAACATAATAAAAATAAATTCTATCTTTTCGTACATCAAAAAAGTGTGTTTGTAAAAATTGATTATTTTTTAAAATTATTTCACATTGGCTGCAATATCTGATATGTTTGGAATTATTGACGTTAAATGTGTCTTGAAATATGAATCCTCCTTTATATCTCTACTAATAATAAAGGAGAATGTGTGTGCGTCTGTGTATCTGTGTGTTGGCGCTCTGCAGGGCACACAGCTCGAGCTCGAGCTACGAAATTTGGTACAAATATACTTTAGAGGGTGGGAATGTACACCTAGGAGCCCTTTTTTGAAATTTTAATTAACTAAAAATTAAGCGAAATTTTGGTGTTTATCCATAATAACTTTCGAAAATATTAAAGCACAAAAATTATTTTTACACCACCTGAAAGTGCAAAACATTAACTTTTCAATGATATAGATTAAGCTGTCGTACGATTTTTTTCTAATTTTATTAAATTAAAAAAATATTTTTTGTCATAATTTACAACAATACTTTTCATTGTTGCAACGCAATTCAAACCGTTTTCATAGTTTAAACAAATATTTATTTGCGTGCTTCTCTTCCATCGTTGAAAGCTAAGGTAATATATTTTTTATTATCAATGATATGTTTTAATCAGCCTATTTTCATCCAGCTAACATGATGCTGGAAGTAAAACGTGCCGCTCCATTTTAAAGTTAAAATCAAATGCATATTTTCAAGAGGAATAAGAGAGTGAAAATGATGCCATTGTATGATGCATGACACAGACAGTTACTGGACTCAATTAAGGACATTCATGCAGACAACGAACAAAATAGGTGAAAGGCTACTGAAAGAACATGAGTTAAATATCTATCATTATTTGGAATTTGAAATTGCTTTGTTAAGGGAACCATGAATATCAAATTATACACAAGAGATTCAATAGAAATTATATTCCCGGCGACCAGGCGGCTAGGACACAAGTATATAAGAATACATGACAAATGAATATACGAATTATAAAACTATCACTTTTATAAACAACACTTGCAGGCCGAAGTTTTGATAAAGCAGAATTAGCCTTCCTGAATATTTACCATCGAAGCTAAAATTGTATCTTGAATGAGTTTTATTGTGAAGAACGAATTACCGTAGACAATAATTAGACATGTTTCTTTTTAACATTTTACAGATTTCTGTGCTGTTTTGGAGTATCTGCACTGAATTATTTCACTTTACACAATTATAATAATATGAAACAATTCTAAAAATAATTTAAAATTAGAGAATTTGTCTCGGAATGGTATAGGTTAATCTAATTTGAAGATATTTCAGATTAAAGTAAAACATAAACAATGTTTACTACACATATTTATTTTAATTATTTATATTCCTCTCTTTTGAAATGTTTAAGGCATGATTTCCATTACTAATTTGCAGAACCGAAGTTCCATTTGTTGCTTTCTTGTGACATTTATTAATAATAGAGCATGAACAGATTTACTTATATTTTCTCACATTAACATAACATCAATTATGATACATTGAATTAAATACATTGTTATGATATCTGAAACTAAAATGCGAAACAAACAATTTTTATTATTAAGCTTCGCATTGTCAATTCAATTAATTAAATTCCCACCTGTCAAAATCTGTCAGCATTCGAGTTCCATTTAAAACGAAAGGAAATTTCAATGCGTTGTGCGTTTATTCAATTTAATTTTTTTGTTCGAAGCAGCTTTCGGAAACATTTGATTAAATTCCACAAAATGGAAACAAATTTATTCCTCCGTGACCTTATAAAGGAGATACAGAAATTGATAAGAAGTATTGAAAGGACAAATAGAAAAGTATCATTTTTTATGGGAGGAATAAAAATTCTTGCACAGATTTGTGCATTCCTATCAAAGGAATTGGGACCCTATGTGATAAACCAAAAGAAATGCATTTAGGAATTTATGTTAGTAGTAAATGAAGCAAATTATAAATGCTTAAGTCTTAGAAGAGGTCAAAGTTGTATCTATTAAGACATACTTGAGAATTATTAGGGAAGCTGGATGTCATTAAAAGAATCATAATTACATAGTAAACCATAACCGCTACCGTCGTCTTGGAATTCTAGAAAAAACACAAGAAGCAGAAATGACACTAGACATTTGGATTCAACTTGCTTTTCAGCGTGAGCGCTTATGTGAGAGATACACTAGAGAAAAATTTCGTTTTATATGCATCGAAAGCATGACCTTGTCTACTCTTCCAGCTCCTTTCGACGAACTGTTAGTCATCGTTTGGAATTCGAGGCGTTAATTGGCCTCTACGAGTCTGCTATTTTTATTTAAGAGATACGCGTGACCGTTGCCGGAAATGACTATGAAACTGACTTCTTGCTTTTTACATCTAAATTTTAATTGTTTTTTTACTTCCATATTGTGTTTACACTTTTATATTGCAAATGTAAATATTTGGATTGAAATATTGGCAATTTCATTTATTTTATTTTCACATCATTCAACTAAGTCTTTGGTAATTTTATATTGTATTTTTGTTTCATGTTTTTATTGTTTCCATTCCTTTTAAAATAAAACTCGTTTAAAATAATTGTACTTATTAACCTTTACCCAATTACAACCAAATTTTAATAATTACCCCCTTAAAAATGGGTATTTTTAAACGCGATCTTTCATGTTGGTATAGAGGGCGCGTCTGCTGGAAGATTAATAAATGCTAGTATTGAATGATGTAAATAGTATGTTCCTAAGGTTTGTCTCCGTCAGTTTTTTCAAGTTTATCAGTCTTAGTCAATCTTAGTTTTTTAATATCTTTTGGAAGTTGTAAAATTAGTAACTAAGAAATCTATCACAATATGCAGGGAGTCTCAAAATTACTTGTAGAAACTTTTAACGAAGTATTTAACGCTAAAAAGAAACATAACCAAATATAAATCTATGACCAGAACTGACATTACAAAGTACTAGAAAATCCCCAAAAGGAGCAAATGATACATGATAATGAAATATAATTTATCAGAGGAAGTATTAGATGGATTCATTCCAGAATACCATGACAATTACTTGAAGGTTCCAACATTATTAGTTACACATCCACGACACTGACCTAATATTGGACACACCTAGAATTTCTGTGACATTAGTAGAGGCACTATCAAGTCTTGCTATAAAAACCATTTCCGAGCAAAAATAAGACTTTTATACTATGTTCAGAAGCCTATTCATTTACAGAATTTTATTTTTAATGTTAATGCGTAAAATTTTATATTATTTTTGGTTTCTCTGAAATGCTTTGTTATAGCCTGACCACTTGATGGTGCTGCAGTATTTGTTTACTGTTTTAAAATTTATTTTTCAGTGCATTGATTTTTACTCGTACAAAAAAGGGGAATCAAAATTCCGTTTCAGAATGCTCATTTGAAACAATCTGATACAATAACAAGAATTACTTGTCCATATTGTTAGAAATAGAATTATAAAGGTTTTTAAAAATATTTTGTTCTTTAAATTCATTTACATTTTTACTTAAAGTTTTATAAATCGATATTCATTTCTAATCAGCTTACATGCCTTCAAAACTGACAAAAAATGAAAAAAAAACTTATCGAAAATCAAAAATATGTCATTAGATTACAAACGATATCAAAGTGTTTGCGGGCGGCGCTATTTGAGGCACGAAATTTATAAAAATCTGTGCCATTCCTTTGTGATAAAATTTGATCAGATATCTTAAACTGGATAGCCAGAGGAGCAAACGTGACCCGCTCGCCAAATTGGCGATTTCTCCGAGATAGGATGGTCCTTCTTTTCATTTCGTTTCCATTTGGATGTTCGGATTTCGGAGGATTAGAGGCAGGCCCAACAAGAATTCACTAGAAAAGTGTTTGACTGAGTTCATAAGAAGACGTATTTGGAATTTGTGATACTGTGTTCTCTTATCCAAAGCTTGTTTTGACATGAGATTTAGTCCAACTATCACAATCTGCACTGAGAAAAAATTCTGGTCAAAACTACCAGAATATGGTAAAATTTACCGTATTCTCTGGCTCATATGGAACACCATAAAGTACGGTATTTTTTACCGCAGCAGTTTAGTAATGACTTTATGGTAAAATAACCAGAAAAATATCGTTTATTTACCACGCTGTTTGATATGGAATTTGGTATTATTACCGTACACAAAGGTAATACTACCAAATAAGATGGTAATTTAGACCATTTAATTTGATAAATTTACTAGAATAACTCTGGTTCTATTACCAATAAGATGGTAATTTAGACTATTTAATTTGATAAATTTACCAGAATAACTCTGGTTCTATTACCAATAAGATGGTAATTTAGACTATTTAATTTGATAAATTTACCAGAATAACTCTGGTTCTGTTACAAATTATCTGGTAAAATTTGAGATACGGTATATCCGTTTATAATGCCAATAGCATTAATATTTATTTATTTTTGCTTTTTGACCTGTAAAATTTTACTCAATTCTCAACATCACTACGATTTTTAAAAAAGCAGAATGTTTATAAATATACAAATGCCTGAGGCAGAGTGAAAAATGAATTATAAAAATAAATGCAAAAACTCATTGACTCATTTTTTATAAATTGCTAAATTTATTAAGTAATGTTATAATTACTAAAATTTATCATTTCTTGGTAATTTAATTTTCTTTATTAATATACATAATATGCAGTGAATTTATTTTAAGTATTTAAGAAAACAAAAGCACATATTTCAAATCTAACTTCAATTTATTGGACAGTGTTGAGATCTTGCTTTTATACTTTCTCAACAGGAAGTGACTTCATTACGTACGAAGTGATGTAATCTCCAGAAAGTTCATGAAGCCAGTAGAAATAGTTTGAAAGTTCGAGGTCCTTCTAGAAAATTCCTTTTGTCGCCAACTTCGCCGCCAAATCACCCAAATGGTCGCCAAATATATCGCCAAGATTAGGAACTTAAGGAAACAACTTTATAGCTTTTGTTGGCCTCCACTTCTGTGATTGCTTTACAATTTATTTGTAGAACAATTCCTACAAATAAGTTGGCGTAGACTGTTGTTAAGTCTTCATCTAAAAAATGTTAAACAATTCAATTAACATTTTGAATGATTCTTATAGTAAGGCAAAAACTGTTCTTAATATGTTAAGATCTCGCAGACTGAGTCAAAACTGAAGAGATCGCCTTAAACTTACTTTTTTTACAAAATCCAAAACATTTAACAATCCTTTTAGTAAATGTTATCTTTTATAATTAAAAATAAGGGATCATTAAAAAATGAATTGGGATTAATTATCGATCTCTTAAAGTAGTACTCTCATTTCTTACGTTGATTGCTCTTGACTTCATCATACAAAAATTTCAGCAAAGAAATGATAAAACAAAAATGGAAGCATTTTAAGGAAAGCTTAACCTCTACCAAATAGCAAGCTCAAAAAGCACTGCGCACGTAAGCTCTCCCTTTCCTTTACCTCTTGTAAAATAGCAAGATTACTCAATTTATTAAACTTCAATAACGTGGCTAATACCTCTATTAAAAAAGTGTTGGTACATTTACGTTTAAACTAAGTGGTTCTGTTATCTAATAGTTCACTTTCAATAAAAAATAACAAATGAATGATTTCACACACAAATTTTAATTTTTAAATCATTAATGTAACATGGTGAACACTAATAGCTGGCTGCTGCTGCATAAATGCTAATAAGCTAAATAATTTTGCTACCACCTTGATATTTCAAGCATATTTAAAACGGCACTCATATGTCCCGGTCGGGACAAAGGGGTTTAATTAAACATTATACAAATTGGAACAAAATTTCAACATAAAATACACAATTTTTTATATTATTAAATTCAGCAGTTTTTTTACCCTTTTCATCAAGATTTATGCTCTTTTCTCGCATTAGACCTCTAAAGGTAGAATCTTGCTTCACTTTTTCTTTTCTTTGAGCTATGTCCATTTTCTTCATGCAGTTATCAGCAGCTAAAAATAAATTAACGACCTATTTTTTACTCAAGTCCATGTTTTTGATCACATATCCAAAATCCAATTGAAAGCAAATATATGAAATGGTGTGCATATTTGGAAAACTAGTTTTTTCTTACCGATAACCAAATAATTCTGATTCGGATATATATGTTATGTCCAGAATAAAAGTAAATAGAATTTCTTACGAGGTTTTAATTTAATGTAATAAGGAAACTATTTTATTATTTTAGAAATTTTATTTAAATTAATTAATCAGTTAAGTAAAAAATAATAACGTCTCCTGGATTAGAAATTTATTATTGTATCAATTTTAAAAATTAGTTCTAAAAAATTTTAACATTATAACATTCTCATGAAAAATAAAAACATTAAGTAAAAGCTAAACGATAAAAAATTATGTACTAATATAACATTATTTTAGCAACCTGAAATATTTTTTAAAAATTAATTTAGAACGTTTTACGAGCAAAAAAAATCAAAAAATGTTAGATCAAGAGTATCACAAAATTATGCCTTCGTTTCAAAATGCTTAAAAGGCAAAAAAAAATTGCCATCAAAAGACGGGCTAAAATTATTGCCGATCTGATTCGGTCAAGAGAAAAAAAATGGCACCCTCCGAGAAAGGCCTCCATATTCTTTTTGCTCCCGTTCTCACCTCCAACTGACAAAAACATGTCAACAAACCGCCACTACAGTTGCGTATAAAAAAAAACCGTTTTATTTGCATTCGAAGTATTGCCAACCGCAGATGACTAAACGCGCACCGATCCGGTTCGAATCATTTGAGAGTTCGAATCAACCTAAGATCACGGTATGGAATTGGAAAAATACCCAGGGACTCTACTATCCCCGGATCCGAAAATAAATTTATTGCTAATTTTTTACTAAATGTCTAACAAGACAAAAACAAAAAAGAATTATAAATATTCCACCCATCCATATTCTTCATAAAAAATATATAATTTTAGATATGACAGTTTTAACCACTTAACTGAATAGTTTTCTTTGCTATCTAATAAGATGACCCCTCCTGTTTTGGAAAGGGGCTGTCGTTTTCATTCATCTAAGAAGGCATAGGATACTTAAGATGTTTATGGATCCTACATATTTTTTGTGTCAAATTATAAAGCTAATTAATGATTCAATTTTAGTTTATAAGACTAAAATTTCGATAATTCGATGCACGAGTATTCTCGACTGTTAAGTTAAGCGGTTAAGAAGCACAGTATAAATAATAGAAAGATGTTCAAGTTATGAAGGGAAAAAAACGTAATAGGAGCATTCTTTCAATTTGTTCTTATGATCACTTGATTTTGATAATTTTCATATTATTTATGAAAGAAGTTTCCAAATAAAATACAGGAAATAACAAATTATTTAATTTTTGCTTTTACCATTATCTGATGTAAGAAAAAACTATTGCAAATTGAATAATTTTGACGCATTCCTTTTCACCATACAGAAGGAAGTAAAATTTAACATTTCTTCATACGTCTGTAGTAATTGTTTAATAACCCAGTACTCATGATCTTAATTTTAAAAAAAAGTAAAATTTCGACATTTCATTTCAGGAAACGGTAGCAAAGCGAACTTTAAACGTAATTCACTTATGAGGAAAAGGTATTTAAAAATAAGCGGCAATTAAATATTAAATTATTGGCAGAACATCGATGAAGTATGCATTAAATGTATTAAGGAAGTGAACAATATATTTTCATTTTTTTCACATCGTAAAAACAAAGTCATGAGCTAAGAAATTTGCTAATTATTTAAAGATTTTTACCTTTAATTTATACATTCAAATGTAATGGGGTCGAAGACCACCGACTCGGCATAAACAAAAAAAATCGACAAAAATCGTTTAATATGATTGATATGAAAAGAAACTGCAAATAAAGTATTCTTGTGAACATATATATGCATATATTTACCTTATTTTTTCTTCGACATTCAATTTACCCAGCTGTCAAATTTGTAACTTTCAATAAATGAGAAATTTTATTTAAATATATACTCACAAATCATATATACTTAATTCAACATTACCGAAAAATCAATTCAAAATAAAATTTAGTTCTTACCAGTAAACTCCTGTTACCAGTTCTTCAAATCCCCACTCCTTTAGCTTTTCTTTAATGTCTATTTTCAATGGGTATGTAAATATCCAAATCAGCTCTAACGGGAGAATGTCCCGTCATGTTAAACATGGCCGAGCGAACAGAGAAAGATTTTTCGTTTAACGTTCCTTCATTTCCAAACTGAAACTTTTAGTAAATTGCACTACGCACTTAACAGATACATAAAACAGACAGAGTTGATCCGTGAGGGTATAGAATGTTTTCACACTTCAATACTTCATTAATGTCCTTCTTTTCTCTGATATATTGGTATACTTGAGGAGGAACGTTATCTACTTCAATCCAACCAAGTGCCGCCATATTTGAGATTTACCATACGGCATGGTAAAAGAAATAAATGCACTGTTACCATTGTATTTGGTAGATGTCAGAGAGGTCAGCATAGTCAAATCACCAAACATATGGTAAAATGAACGATACTTTCTGAAGAATAATCTGGTAATTTTATCGTGATTCTCTTAAAAAGACGAAGTATATGGTATGAAAACTGTTTTTCCTGGTAAATTAACTTTTCAGCGTTGTAATTTTACTAAACAGGTGGGTAAAAAGAGCCATAATTTCGAAAACCAGAAATTCTCGTAAACCGCTACCAGAAAGAACAGTAAGATTATTAAACAAATGATTTAAATACCGTAAATTTTGTTGATTATCACCAGAATTCTGTTTTTATTACCAGAAATGCCATTACCATACAAATATGGTTTTTTTGCCAGAACTTTTTTCTCAGTGTGTAGTCTTTTTTTGTCTGCTCGTATACGAAGTATATATAAAAAGAAGCACAATAATATATATTTTTTAAAAAATGCAATTTACTGTCAGTAGGCCCCAGCCGTTTAAAATCTTGAATATTGGCGCCAATATTCATCTCTACGTGATGAAAGTTAGCGTTAAAATTTGGTAGGATTTTGTCTTGGGTTGCTCTAACGGAAAGTTAATAAAATAATTCTTGTCCAGTATTGATGCTCTAGACCTCTTCGAGTCTGATAAGACAATATTTGCATATTTGGAATTATGTCTGCGTCTCTGTCTACGAAATAAGCAGCTTGGGTGAATTTTCGTATACTTCTAATTTAGCTACTTCTTCTTAAACTTAGCACCAGTCAGTAACTAAGCACAACAAACAAAGCTTATTGTTGTTATTTTTCATTATTAAAACAATTTGCTTTTTAACGAAGTGTGCGTAGTTTGGTTTGCTCTTTGTATTGTAATTTTTATAAATTAAATTATATTTCTAATTTCTCCACTGTGATAAAGATTAGTCGTTTTTAAGCAATTTTATTTAACTTGATATTTTCATGTTTGTAAAAATGGAATTTGGTTTTCACTGATTTCCTTATGTTCTAGAACTTTGAAATTTTGTACACTTGTATATTCTTGATGACAGTACATTATTTATTTTTTTTCAGAACTAAATTATCATTTAATAAATTAATTTAATTAAAGTTTGGTTTGATATAAGTGGCGCCGCCAAGTAGGGAATTTTAAAAATAATCGCGATTCCATATATTTATAAAGATTATTTATAAAATAAATAAATAGTAGATTAATTACAATAAAACAATTTTATGCTTTTTAGTACACTAATAAAAGAGGGTTGTTAAAACTTTTCACTTCAAATTTATTATTTATTTCTTCTTATTATTATTACGTTTCACTTCAAATTTATTATTTATTTCTTACTTATGATCGAGTTACGAACTTCCAAGAATTCCGAATTAACTGTAGGAGTGCCGAGCGGAATAGGTTAATGAAGATTCTAACTGATGAATTCAAACAATGAAAGTTTGCTTCCATGAGCAAAGAGTTAAATTAAAATATTATCCACTCCATTAAAAAATTATCTAATATTAAATATTTTAAAGACGCACTTTCACATTCGACGACTTGCTTCGAATTTTCTCACGTGGGCTACAACTTTTGACATACAATAAAGCACCGTTTATATAAGGTGATTCAAAACTGGAGGAACAAACTTCTAGGAGGAGTGGGGTACACCTAGATGACTCGGAATCACATGGCAAGGAATGGTCGGAAATGCAATCCTAACGAGATAAGGAGGCTGTTAAGGGTTGTCGCAGGAAAACCGTCGACAACCACCCGCAGAGGTGTTAGGATGGAAAATAGGAATTCATCGTGATCGCAAATTGACATTTAAAGACCATAAGCGTAAAATAAGTCGTGACTGTCCTGATAATGATGTTGCCCAAAGTTTTCTCGCTACGTGCCTGGTTCTTACCATCTACAGTTTTGCACGTTTGAGGGCTTGACATTATAGGCTTGTCATTCCTGTATCTTTGTTCTTTCTCCAGCTTATTAGAGGTAGTAGGGGAATTTTGAAACGGCTTATCTTCGTTGATACCGCGAACGTCCGACGGATGCCCGACGTATTTCAAAACGTCCGAGATTCGATGCGGTGCAGCGTTACGAAACTTCAGGCAATTTCATTATCAGGACAGTCATGACTTATTTTACGCTTATGGTCTTTAACTGTCAATTTGCGATCACGATGAGTTCCTATTTTCCATCCTAACACCTCTGCGGATGGCTATCGATGGTTTTCCTGCAACAGCACTTAACAACCTCCCTATCTCGTTAGGATTGTATTTCCGACCCTTCATTGTTATGTGATTCCGAGTAGTCTAGGTGTACCCCACTCCTCTTAGAAGTATTTTCCTCCAGTTTTGAATCACCCTGTATGTCTTTCCCTGTTGTCCCTGTCGCATGCAGGCAATATAGGCAATGAGAGAGCAGACCAACTGGCAAAAGACGCAACACAACATGGGCAACCCTATTCACATACTAAGCTTCCTAAACCGCACATAAAAGGCCTCCTCCGGAAGAGGATGCTTGAGGAGTGGCAAACCTCATGGAAGAATGACGATACAGGCAGGAAAATCCTATAACATCATGCCCTCAGTTAGTCTCCGTCCCACTAACTGGATTAGAGAAGATGCTATCTTCTTCTCTCAACATGGACCTTTCCCTCCTACCTCAAAAGATTTCACCTGTCTGACAGCGATTATTGCAGTTGTGGTGGAATTGGCACGGCACTTCACTATGCCACGGAGTGTATCTATACAGTGTCTTGGCATATGAGGAAGCCAGCGCCAAACTTCGAACCAGAATAGCTGAAAAGGGTCGCCAATAACCTCGTCTCCAGGCAGAAAATTCGTGGGATTATCAAATTCATTAGCGAAAACAGAGATCTTTTCCGGCCTCCCTAGCCTTCAACTTCCCAGCGAGCTGAACTAAGTAGCTCAATTACCGGACATTCCTCCTTCAAATAAAAGAAAGGTATTTCAACATCTAAAGAAAAGACGACTATTACGAACTAACAGTGTAAAAGTGAAAATGTCTGTCCTGTACATAGTGTATATATTTCCTTCTTTTTGTTTATTTTGTTTTTCTTTTTCTTAATTAAAATTCCCGTGTCTTGCCCATCAAACCGTTCAGTGACCGGTCTGGTCACGGGTACGGGGGTAAGGGACGGCGTTCTGTTCTGTATGTCTTTCAAGGTACCGACGTAAAAATACTTATAAATGGAAATACGTACAATCAAAACGAATTACAATACATGCGAATGAATTAGGACTGTGATGAAACGACGTATAAATGAGAAACGTATAAACGGAACTTTACTGTATTGGAAATGAATGGCATTAGATGTGTTTGAATATCAATCTTCCTTCATAAACATGGCAGTTTTATTTTTCAAACTAAGAAACTAAACACTGATATAGTGCATTTCATTATTTTGGATGATTTTTTAAAATTATAAATAACATTGGCATTAAACTCTCCATCTTTAGCATTTTCATAAAAGAAATTTAGAAAAATCAGAATTAACCACCCTAAAACTATATAAAAGATAAGAAAATAACCTTTTATGCATAAGAAATCAGCCATATTTATTTTGCAATGTTTTACCGATTTCTATATGTTTTAAGAATCTCTACACTGAAGAATGTGATTTTAAAAAAATGCACATATAATGCGAAACTATTCATAAAATAATTAATGAAATATGTTTATCCAATTTAAATGTATTTTAAATTAAAGTGAATTGTAAACATTTATTTTAATCATTTGTACATCCTCTTTTGAGATGTTTGCGATACGAATACCATTAATAATATGCGGAATCAAAAATGCAATATTCGCTATCTTGTGACATTTATTATTAATACGTTTCCTTACATTTTCTCGCACTGGCATAACATCAATTTCGACACTTCCGTAAAAATCTTTGTTCTTATATCTGAAACTAGTACGCCGAATCAACACAATTTTGCCATTCAACATTGAATTCTTATTCAATTAATGCAGTTCCCCCGCTTCAAAACCTGTCAACGGCCGAGTTTGATTTAAGATGAAGGGGAATTTCAATGCTTCGCGTATTTATTTAATCCAAATTTTGGTTTCGAAAGCAGCCTTCAGAACCATTTTATTAAATTCTACAGAATGGAAACAATTTCGTTCCTTCCTGACCTTATAAAAGAAGTTAGAAGATTGATAACAAGTATGAAAGGGAAAGGAAAAGTATAAATTTTCACAGAAAATATAAAAATTGTTTCAAATTTTCTTTGTCTGTAAGAAAATGTATTCTTGCTTAATAAACTAAATGAAATCATGAATTCATTCTGATAATAGGTGAAATTAATAACATTTAGATGATATCGTTTAGCTGAGGAAATATTTTTATTCATTTTCTTGTGTGTTATGTTTTAGAAAAGACGCCAATTTCATGTCTAAAATTTCTACCCAAAACGACAGGGTGTCTCTCAGTCATTAGTAAAAAACGTTTAAGGTTGGTGTATGTTAGGAGAAAGAACCATAACTGCATATAAACTCACGGCCGGAAACGTCAACGAAAAGTACTAGAAAAGCACCAAAAAGCATTAATGACATAGGACAGCTGGGTATAATTATAAAGATAAAGTACTAGAGGTTTTCATTTCAAGACACCATATTTACCCCAATGTTCTACCATTGCAAATTCTGCACTCATTTCAAGAATCAAGACACCGAGAAAACATAGATTATCAAACACGGTCGAATTCCCTTGCAGCTTATATCGACATTATCAGAGGCAAGCGAAAGTAAACGGCGATTCTTACACCATCTATTTTTGGTCATCCTCAGAGAAAAATCAAATCTCGATTACAAGGCAAGCGGGAGTGCCATGCAACACTTCCTCCATGCCCCAATTCATGGTTGTCCAAAGGACACCTATTGAAGTAGTCACAAACAGGGGCATCCAAAATAGGACGGAGATGTGTCATATTGCAGCCATATGTTACTCTTACAGTTGCTGGGCAAATAATTTCAGTTGTAATGATGCAAGATTGGGCCAGTAATGATGACTGTGGTTAGCGTATATATTGCTGTGCATATTAATTTCTTGTTGTGCAGATTGCTCTATTTTATTGATGAACATTTTGGTATAGCGAATTTATCTTATTATGATCACTAGTTACAACATACGTATTTTTGTCAACGAATGCTTATGAGATATACCTCTGGCATATCTTTTATAATGCTATACAGAGTAAAGTAATGAAATTTCATGAAAGGATAAGAAGAACCACTATAGCCTCGTGGGGCTTGAAGGCAGAAGTGGTAAAGCAAATTTATTTAACGGTATTAGAAAAAAATGATTACATACGGTAGTACAGTTTGGTATAGAAATCTGGTTAAAATAAATAAAAAGCTCATACAAATTCAGAGAACTCCACTAATAGGTATAACGAAGACTTATCGCACAGTCTCAAATGAGGCTTTACAGGTATTAGCGGGTTGTCCACCATTGGACATAAAAATAGCAGAAGAAATAGAAGTGTTGACAAGGATTAAACAAGTAAGAAGGGAACAAGAAATTGATGGTCTAATCAGTTTTGACTATGAATTAAGAATTAAACCATTTCAATTGATCAGAATTAGATGGGAATTCTTCGAAGAACTGGAAAATGGACATTTGATCTTTACTAATGGGTCAAAAATTGGTGATAAAGTTGGTTGTGCCTTTGTTCACTGTTATAATAAGATGGAACTGCAATTTCAACAATACAGGCTTGGTGATGCAAACACAGTCTACATGCGAATCAAATAAATGCGATAACTGCGAATCAAAAAGCAATTGATTGCGTGATAGCCTCAGGCCTTGTCAACGTGGGAATAGTTACTGATTCTAGATCAACTCTACAAACATTAGAATCTGTCATTGACAGAAGAGCGATAATTGTAGATATAAAAACAAAATTGCAAACTTATAGAAATAATATTCTGGTGTACTGGGTGAAAACACACAAGGGACAATGGGGTAACGAGAGAACAGACTTTCTTGCAAAATCTGCCACAGAGAAAGACTTAATAGATGATGAATTCTTTCAGCCGGCTAGACAATTAAGAAATGCAAGTAATCAAAATATAAGAGAAAACTGGCAAGCCAGATGGTTGGACTCGAGGAAAGGGATCTGGATAAAAACATTTTATGAGAAAGTTGATGCAAAAAGAATTTGTGGTGACTTCTATTTGAATCAGGTACTAACCGGCCACGGTGTATTTTGTTCATTCCAAGCATCGATGTTTGGCAAGTCAGCTAAATGTCAATGTGGACAGAATATTGAATCTGTATCCCATGTAATTTTTGAGTGTGAATTGTGGAGGGACCTTCGATCTGAATGGTCTAAAAGCTGGAAAAACAAAGATTTAAAAGAGTTGGTTCCCGTTCATGAGTTTCGCTCTCATGCTTCTGCAATTGTTAAAGCAATTTATGAAACTCGCTCAATGGACTGGTCCTGATCTATACTTTTATTTTTGTTGGTTTACTTATGGCAAATTAACGTTATATTGTTGGTAAACTTCAGAAAACTTTATGTTTTGAAGATATATATATATATATATATATATATATATATATATATATATATATAGTCGGTTGAGGTTTTACCGATACCGATAATAGGGACTTACGCCCCCATATTGGGTGGGGCTGCTTCACCCGGCCCTCATCTGATCAACCGGACGGCTTTGGCCAGGACGGGGCATTCATATAATTTACCTCTGGCATACTGTGTTTTCTGTCCCGTTGGGCTGCTTTGTGTGTGACATGTTTTGTCTGTTCTGTTGTATGTTTTAAGAAGAAAATTATTTGTCTGAAACTAAGCGTTTCAAAGAAATGTTTTTGTTCTCCACATATGTGACACGCATTTTTATTCCATTTCGCAGTATGGAGGATGAAACCTTATTTCTGGTCTCAATATATGCTGCCCTATAGTGCTGGGTTACCATGAGGGCCTTCTGAGTACTGGTGTGTGAACTTTTGCCCGCCAGCCTCTAAAACTCTCTGGATCCTATTGGTGAGTGGGTCTGTGAAGGTAATGTAAAGAAATTTCGGCAGAACCTCTTCAATTAATATCAGATACTTCGTGAGTTCCGATTGGAATGATAAAACATATGGGACGACCAAGCACCCAACCAAGGTACATGTCCAGCCCATGCATTAATGAATAAACGCTTTCATGACGAATGGGCGTCCATAACGAGTAAGCCCTCTACCCTACATACAGGCATTCAGCTAATTTTATAATGACAAGAATTAAATTCACGACAAGCTGAAGCCATACGGGAAGCAGATGAGCTGCAGCCATGAAGCAATCCACCAAGCAAAAGGGCCCAAAGGAAACCAAAGACTGCCCAAAAGACAAAAAATTAGGGCCGGCAAGCCGGCTCTTTCACACCAAGAACACCGGAGTGTCAAAGAGAAAAAAAGACAAAAGCAATAAAATTGAAGATCTACTGTGACTCAACCAACGCAAAAGATCATCAACCCAACTGCCTTCCTAGGATTTATAAAGAGATATGACAATGGTAATTTTATATGTTTTCCCTGCCAAAAGGACTAAACCCTGAACCAAAAATAAGGAAATCCATGTTTTTGTACTATTTTGAAGAAAGAACTGTATCAAAGTTCATATGTAGAAAATTATCTTCCGTGCACACTCTTCCTACTTCTACTATAGATTGAAAGAGAATCCAGAAATTTCTCTTCTCACGTGCTGAAGAGAAACGTCACCTATCACCTTCTGATTATATTTAGGGGAAAGTGGGGTAAAATCGGGTACATGAGACTCAAAGTCCTGATGGAGCTACACTATTCACGGAGAGCTTAATAAATTTTACTAAAATATTCATTGTTTATTGGAGTATAATATATTTTTCAGGAAAAGTCATAGTTATACTACTTTTTTTACCATTAATATTTTTATTAAAAACGTCACTACCCGGTTTTACCCTACTAGTGGGATAAAACCGGGTACGCATGTTAACTTGATGGGAAATTAGGAAAACTCGATTTTCAGTGTAAAAGTAGCAGGTATTTTTTTTTTATTTTAAATGACAATTGAAGAATATTAGTTACAAAATTCACAAGTAAAGAGTTGTCTTCTTCCTCCGCGCCACTGTAGCTTTCGTGGGCCCAGCTAAGACAGATTCTACATTGAATTGACCCTTCTCATTTATTTAAATTAGAAAATACTACATTAAAATATAAGCAATCAACATCGGATGTGTTTGCATCCTCTATATCCGAGGAATCATCATTACTGACTGTCTTGTTTTACGCCTCTTGGAGTAACCCCAGGTTCTACCAACAGTGCAGAGGTTATAAAAAACAAAATAGAACCGCGCAACAATTGGACTATATCCTCATTGTTTGATAGGGTATAAATCCTCAATAAACGTATAATAAGCTGGAATAAATATAGTTTTTATAACTGTAATGATTATTAAGTAAGGATAGTTTAAAATCAAACGAACATTAGATAGTTGATGTCTTGAAACAAATAACCCTTCGCAGATGCAGTGAATTCAACAGCTACAACACGCCACTGTGACTCTTCTTTTTTCTTGACTAGTATAGTGTAATTCAATATCTGTCCGCTAGGAAGAAGAGCTAATTGCGCCAGAATCAAAGGTACCTCACTCTGCCTTACGGTCATGGGTTTCTATTTTATGTTTTCTTTTGATGTTATTTACGTTCCTTAAGCGTTTGTAAGAACAATTTTGAGACATCCTGTATTATATAAAATCGACGTTCGTCCAGAAAGAGAGCCAGACATTTTGTTTATCGTAAACTTGATAAATAGTTTAGTGTTGTAATAATTTTTTATAATCAACATACATAATGTTATGTATGGTATTATATCAAAAGTACCGAGATGAGAAAAATATTACAATAAAACAGAGATGAACGTTCGTTTTATCAACCAAATGTTTTATTGATTTTCTCTGTCATTTTTTATGGAATAATAATACGTTATAAAATATTATATGAAAGCATTTACATATAGACATCTGAGTTTACCAAATTTTTACAATCATGTTGAAATATAAGTTTCAAACGTGGGACAGAACAGATTTTTTAAAAAGAACGCTTCCTGATGGTGCTTATTAGTGGTTGATAGATGCATAAAGAGATATGCAGGATGATTCAGAATTCTTCAGCGAATCTAAGGTTATCTAAGGTATGGTACACAACAGAAGTAAGCAGAAGGTAAGAAGGTAAGAAGTAAACAGTAAGGTAAGGCTTTAAGGTATGGTACACAACAGAAAAGGATTTTATGGGCGCAAGTGACCAGTTGAGGTTCAAACACTGTAAATATACATGAACGAAAACATAATTGTTTACAAACAACATGAAAAGTGCTCATACACAGCTGTTTTTACAATATTCTTTAAAATTGCCTCTACATACATATGAGACATACATTACGTCTATACACGTGAATTATATCTTCTTTAACTTTATTAACGTCTATGGAGTCAAACATATCTGGAATATTTTTTAAATGTGCAGCCGCAACGATCATTTGAGCTACTAGTCTTCAATGGAGTTCCTCTAAAAACAAACAAAAATGTAAGATCAAGTGATCTAGTATACCAGTAATTGTATGTCTGAACTGTTAAAATAGCATTCATTTCGCAATCTTTAAACCAAAATTTTATGAATTGATAATCATTTGTAATAGCTTCTACAAATTTTCAGAAAAAAAATCCAATAGAACAAACAATCAGTCATTAGATTACGAATGATATCGAAGTCCGACCGGCGTTATTTCAGACAAAAAATTTATGAAGTTGTGTCTCATTCCTTCGCGATAAAATTTGATCAGGGTATTATAAACTGGATAGCGCGAGAAGCAAACGTGACTCGCTCGCCAAATTGGGGATTTCTCCAGATCCTTCTGTTCAATTCGTTACCGTTTGGTTGTCCTGGTTTTCGGAGGATTAGGAGCAGACGCATCAAGAATTCACTAAAAAAGTGATTGGCTGAATATAAAGAAGACATTTCTTCAATTTGCGATACTGTATCCACTTAGCCAAAGCATGTTTTGAAAAGAGATTTATTTCATCTATTGGAATCTGCTATCTTTTTTCACTCTATCGTATAGGAAATATTCCTAAGATATTGCAATAATAAAAAATTCGAATTTGATATTTCGTTGAATATAGAGATATTATATCTTTGTATCGTTCTATCTGGTCGCGACTATGTGAACACGAAAACTGAAAAATTTAACTAGCTAGATGGATGAAATTTTGTATGTGATTATTATACTCAAATTGTTCATTTGCATCAAATTTAGAACAAAATGCTTCATCAGGAAGAGGTGGTTTTCCTAAGCACAAATTTCATTCTGCTTTGGAACTAAGGGAAGGCGGCGTAAGAGTCACACAATTTACAACGTTACACATTTATCCTGCGTTAGAATGTTTCTGATAGCTATGATTTTCCTCTGTTGTGTTATTGGAATATATCAACCATTTAATCAGAAGTTACCCATTAAGCTAGTACATAAGACTTCTCGAAACTAATACTTTAAGTGTAAATTAAATTTACAAATATGTTTCCCAATAAAAATCAGTTCCCTGTTCGGCATCTCGTCGATGTAAGTAGACTACTCTGCCCAAAACATTTAGACATAGTAAAGAGAAGTTCTTTTCAGTATTTGTGGTGTTCTTTTGTTATTTAGCAACATTTAAATCCTTCTATAATGGTTAAAATAATAAAAAGCTTAATATTTTATCGCAGCTGCAATCGGGAGGGACACTAACCTATATTTCCAGAAGTAGATCGAAAACCTCTAATATACTTTCACATGGCTTGTAATGATACAGTTATTTAATCTCATATATTTCTTTTTCAATTATTTCATGCGCGTGCACGTTGCCCATGCAAGATCATCATACCTGAATTTGTTTTCTCTGGTTGTAATCCTGTTTTTTTCCTAGACCGCTTATCTTTCACTATAATCAAATATACTACTAACTTTTTACTTTTCATTATCACATATTTTAGTTGATTTAAAATTGCTGATTGTTAATACTTTCAATTACTACTATATCAGAAACTTGGTTAGCGGTGGCTCGAGACAGAATCTCGGCAAGCTGGATAAATGAAATTTGGCAAGTGATGTTTACACCAAATATGTACCTACGTATCCAATTTCAGACCGAATCCTTCACACGACAGCTTAGCTGCCTATTGGTGGGCATGTCACTATTATAACAGAAAAACAAAAGAAGCTAGGATGATAGAATTTGGCGTAGGTTTTACATCACATTTTTAGATGAATGCCAGTTTTGAACTGAATCAGTCTGTGAAACTCAGAAACGCAGCCAGGGTAAGTGGCGCCCGGGTCGTAATATGATTTTTTCGCCCCCCCCGTTATCATTAGTGACTTAGCTTGTGTAAACGGCGGTGCCCGGGGCATGGTATTTTCTCGCTCCCTCATCGTATTCGACTTTAGTAAGCGACATAAATATATTAATGTTTTGTCACCATGGCCAGCATCATAGCAAGGGTAAGTGGCGCCCAGAAAATAATTTTTTTTATCCCAGTCGTCATCAGTGCCTTAAAAAGCGTAAACGGCGCCAGGGGTGTGGCATTGCTTTTATACCCTCTCATCATATTGTTACAATGCTATAAATTCGTTTCCCTGAGATCCTAATCTTGGCGACAAACTTGGCGACCATTTTGGTGACTTTGGCGACAAAAGGAATTTTCTAGAAGGACCTCGAACTTTCAACCTATTTCTACTGGCTTCATGAATTTTCTGGAGATTACGTCACTTCCTACGTAACGAAGTCACTTCCTGTTGAAAAAGTATAAAAGCAAACTCTCAAGCCAAGAAGAGGAGTTGAATTTTGATCAGCAAGCAAGTTGGTGAGCTAACAAGAAGCCTTTGAGCGCTGTGTTGAGATTTAATGGTAATCTCTATTGTGAATTTTTGCAAGTGCTGTTTTAATACTTGTGCTACCTTTCTTATCTTAGAATATTTGCAAAAAAAGAGCTTTATTTTTTAAAAATCCTGCTTATTGGACTGCATTCACGTACACACACAAGTCGATTTTGTCACAATATTTTGCTTTAAAAATAGCAGAAACACAGTAATGGTTTGACTCCACGGCGCCCTCTAAAACTGGCGCCGGGGGCATCTGTCTAGGGATGGTGGTTTATTCAGGTGTTTTCACCTCCGGTTTAACCTGGCGGTTATAGCAGCTCAAAATAACCAATTTTTGAAATAACCGGTATTTTTTTTTAATGAAAAATTAAACGCCGTTTGTAAACAACATTTTTTATTAATATTGTTTTACAGGAAATCAATCCATTGACCAATATTTATCTATTCATAAAGACTCTTTCAGTAATCCGCCAACCAACAGACACCTGGAGGAAGTGGTTGTCGGTGATTGGCTTAAGATGATGAAATTCAAAGCTTCATAACTTGGTAAATTTTAGTCTAATCGAACCTAAAACCGAGCCTATCTTCCGATCAGGTTTTTTTTACCCAGTTATTGGATTTTAAAAAATAACCGGTTACAACCGGAACAAAAAGAAAAAAAAAATTAAAAAATACCCGGTTAACCGAAGCAAAAAAAAAATCCCCGGTTTTCGGTTAAAACTTGTAGGTTTTTCCCATCCATAATCTGTAACCCTTTGCTTTAGGGTTGTTAAGCCACCGAATTTGGTATGTGGTATTGAAATCAAAATTTTTAATCGCTATAAAATTTTGAATGAAACTCGTTGGAGCTCTTTCCTTATGGCACTAGATGCTTTACAATATTGTTACGATATCTTCACGATATTAGACAGCATTCAGAATACCATTGAATACATCGTTGGGATATCGTACAATATCTTGTGCTAATAGGGTTTCTGTTTCTGAGGTGGAAGTATCCGAGAAAGTGAAGCAAGTTGTTTATTAACTTCTTCAGCGAAAATAAAAAAATTAAGATACAAATCAATGCATATTTCAAATAAATTTTTAAATATTTCATTTCGCCATTAACATTTTTGCGATAAATTTATGTAGGATTCGGTTTGCAGTGTGTAGTACGTTTTCTTACGAATAGATGGCAGCACAAAACAGCCTGGAGGTGAGTCGTATGATCTTTTCCCTTGCTTGTTTCATTTGCCAAGGCATTTCTTTAGCATAGACAATCAAAGGCGGTCGTATGTGTATATGTGAGAGAGAGATGGTACGTTATTTGAAATTGGCGAAATAGCTAACTTTTGTTGTAAACGATATTAACATGTTCCTGTAAATACTACCTGTGCATAACTATTATATATAGTAAAGCTGAGTATAGAATTAGTTTGGAAAAAATGTCTGTTTTTTTTCCAGCCCTTACTCAAATCAACCCTCCTTCCCCCAACAATTATTATCATATTAAAAATAAGAATTCTAAAGAAACAATATCAAGAATTCCATTGTCCAAACTTCCACAATAGACTTTTGACGTTGCCATTTAAATATTTGTAATATTTGTACATTGTAATATTTTCAGATTTTTGAGCGTTTTTAGTATCCTTAAAATGCAAAATATAATATTTAAGAAATATGCAATTATCATGAAACAATTCTAAAACTCATTTGTAATTAAAGAAATTGCTTTGGGGTTGAAATCAATTAATCTGGTTTAAAGATATTTTAATTTAAAATAAGTTACGGATATATTTATTTTAATTATTTATATTTATCACTTTCGAGATGTTTACGACACGAATTCCATTATTAATTTCCGAATCCAAAATTCCAATATTCGCTTTCCTGTGAAATTTATTAATAACAGAGAAGAACAGATTTCCTAACATTTTCTCACTTTGTCATAACGTCAGTCTGAATCCATAAGTAAAAATATTTGTTATTGCATTTGAAACTCTAACGCTATGAAACGCAGCTTTTGCTACTAAACATCGCATTCTTAATTCAATTAATGCAATCCCCACAAGTCAAAACCTGTCAACAATCGAGTTCCATTTAAGATGAGGGGAAATTTCGATGCGTCGCTTGTGTATTTAATCCAATTTTTGTTTTCGAAGCAGCTTTCGGAAACATATGATTAAATTACACAAAATGGAAGCAAATTAATTCCTTCGTGACCTTAAAAAAATACGGAGTTTGATGCGAAGTAATAAAAAGAAAGAACAAGAATTACAGAAATTGAAAAGTATCAATTTTTATGACCAATATAAAAAATGTTCCACATATTGTGTTAGTCTCAAAGGACTTGGGACTGAATGTAATATACGCAAAGAGATAAAATCGGGAATTTATGCGGTAACAAATAAAGCATATGACAAGTTTGTAAAATTGCCTTCAAAAATATTTTTACTTATTTATTTAATGCCTTTTATACAAATTGCCAAAAATGTATATACTATATTAACCAAAATACAGTCAAGCACAGTTATAACGAATCCTCAACGGACTGGTCAAGAAGTTCGCTATAATCGAGGGTTCGCTATATCCGATTTTTCAAGTATTGACTGAACGAAATTTGAACAAATCCTTAGAAACTTTTTTTGCTGTGAACAAATTAATTACATTGAATTACAATTATTTATGGGCTATAATAAATTAAAATAAAAATTTGTTTTTAAAAATTAAAGAGTGAAATTAATTGTAATTACATTTCGCAGCTTCTTCCAAATTTTTTCGTAGTCTACGATTACCTCACTGCGATTATTCCAAATGGTTCCAGCTGCAGAATTAGAAAGAGAAAATTCTCTGCAAACAGCATATCGACTCTCACCGTTTTCTGTCCTCTTAATAATTTTCGCTTTATCCTCGATGTACAAAGCTTTCCGTTTACTAATACTACCAATTTAAATCTATGCAATGTAAACAATTCAAACTATATTCAGAAAATGGAACTATAAAAAGTTAAAGGATGTGTTGCAACATATGCACCTCATCTCTTAACAGTTTTGGCAGACACAAGGGAAACATCTGTGCATTCTCTCCTGAAATAAAAGGAAGTGAGTTGAGTGATAACCGTTCCTTTGACGTCCCGCCGACTGTCACACTGGTTGACGGATTGAAACTGACCGTCAACTGGTGGTCTCTGTTGATACGGTTTTCACTTGAGGTAGCGATACCCTTGACAGGGTGAACTATTTAAGTGCGGCGTGTGTGACCCAGATGGTCGATAAAAAGTCCCCCACGGAATAATAGGAGCAGATAATCCTGAGAAACAGAGTTGGTAGAAAGGAAAAGTAGAAATTTTGGTTTGCTCTACGCGAATACCTTGCTTTTGAAGTTCGTTACAAGCATGTAAAAATACAGGGTGTCCGAGAATTATTGGACACACTGCAAAAGCTTGCACAAAAGTAACTAGAAACAGTAGCATTATCCCAACGTTTCGTATTACTAACACGGCACCTAAAGTTTTGTTTCACAGCATTGTTTATTCCCAGAATCCTATATGATGGAGCTAGGTGTGGTTTGATGTGTATGGTATGAGAAAAATTCAATCAGTTCTAAAATTCAATCGTGCCAACCGAATTGGGCCCCTTGCAGTTTTTATGCGGGATCTTGTGAAAAATTGTATGTATCAGATGCCTTACGTTAATATGCAGGAACAAAAGTACCG
>BGPR01002468.1:27440-66525 GCA_013235015.1 Araneus ventricosus | reverse complement strand
AGAACCCTCGCCTTTTCCAACCCGCACGGAATTCAGTAAAAGCAAATACCATTCTGTCTTTTGTCTTCCACCTAATGAAACTCTTCCATTTCATTTCAAATCCAACAACAAGGCAATCACTTCTTCCTAGTAGGCAATAGCATCCTGCAGCAAACGATACCCTCGCAGCAGCAGCAGCCAACTCCACCCTCCCTGTCCTCCATCCTTCCCTCCCTCTGTCACCTGAGCTTGTCCATTAATCTTCCTCTTCACCTCTTCCTAGGTAAAACGACAGGAAAAAGGGGGCGTACGAAGACCCGACGCCAGCGCCCTCCCGCATTCCAAGGTGCAGCAGACACCCCATCACCATCCGCCATTCAACCACCGACCACCCCAGGCACACGATCGTCTAGAGTCTGATCAAAGCAGCATCCTGCACCAAGCCACGCTCGCTGGAATCTTGTGGACTTGCCTGCCGCTGTTATCGTTTGGATGTGAGAGGAGCGAGAGCAGCAGACGAGAGAGAGGGAGGGATGATCAACAGGAGGCGGTGGTGATTGCTGCAGGAAGGGAGAGATGCTGTCGATCGGGAGCAGCAGTAGGGCCCTGCCCGCTCTCCTGTTTCTCTCGATCCTCTCTTCCTTTGCAATACACTCTCCAGGTAAGAACTCATTCCATTCCAACTTGTCCTCCTTCTGCACTACCCCCTGCCTGCCACAGGTCGATGCTTCCACTGGTGTCTTCCTTCCGTCGGTCCGTCCCCCAGTGGGAACGGCACGTTTTCCTGCTGTAATTAATTGCAGGATCGTTTGCTTGATTACTGGATAGGGGATTTGGTGGGAATAGAGCCAAAAAGAACGTTTACTAAGAATTTAAGTAAAACGTCTGATAAAACACGAAAAAAACATGCCTATCTCCTTCAGATTAGGGTAAAAACTATTAATCAAGCACTATCTCATTTCAGGTGTGAGATGAAAAGAAATTCTGTACAGTGGAATATAAATTTAATTAATCCTTTCAATTCAATTGATCACAAAAGCAAGAGAAAGTGTGTTTGAATAGCGTATCTTAGATGATCCATAATTCACCCAACACACAGCGATTTTTAATACATCTTTTATGTTTGATAAATACTCTAGGAAAAAATAAGAATCAATGAGATATGCATTTAAATTTGTATATGCATTAAAAGTCAAGAGAAATAGGTCATTTGCTTTTTCAAAAGCTTTTATAATAGTCGCAGTTCGATATTTATTAAGTGGAATTAAGTAAATGTTTACCGATTCTAAATTTTTTTGTTGGTCTTTAAATCGAATTCCACTTGATTTCCTCAATTTATACGTGACGGCACCGGTGGCCTCGTGCTTGAATTTGGCATTTAATTAATAGGTAATGCATTAATAAGACATTTTGTGAATTTAAGTGGAATTGAAAGATAAAAAGAATGTTTAATGAAAATTTAAAGTAAAACGTCTCAATATAACAGGGAAATGTCACGCCTCCTCTTCTTTAGGCTTCTGGTAAAAACTCTGAACCAAACCTGCCTTTAAGCGTGAGATAAAGGAGAAATTCTCTACACAATGAAATATACCTTTAATTAACCCTTTGAACTGAACCGATCACAGAACCAAGAGAGAGAGAGAGTGTGTATCTAGAATGTATTTTGGTCGCACCATGATTCACTACGAATTTTAATACATCCTTTATGTTTGATAAATACTCTTGGAAAAAACAATAACTAATGAGAAATTCAATTTAATATACGTATATATGATTGAAAAGTCAAGAGAAATGGATCACTCGCTTTATCAGAAGTTTTAAGATAGTCGAATTTCGATATTTATTGAGCGTAATGCTTACTGATTCTAAATTTTTTCGTTGGCCTTTAAATGACACTTGATTTTCTTAATTTGAACGCGGTGATCTCGTGACTTGCCACCCAAGCGTCTAATTATATTGATCTAATATCTTTCATATTAGAAAAATTAGTTTTGAAATAAATCATTTGTTTGTTGTATTTAATCATATTTCTCATTTTTCAAGTATAATTTATTCATGGATGTTAAGGAAAATATGCATATAAATATGAATTATTTGCTTTTGAACTTAATATGAGAAATGGAAAAAGGAGGTTTAGTCGCTAAGAGGGTTGAATTCGGCATTCAATGCATAAGGTATACCAATAATGAAGCATTTTTCAAGATTTAAATCGAAGTTTCTGGATATTTAAGTAGCACGTCTCTTAAAACAGAGAAAAAGTACTCTACCTCTCTTCCGATTTCTGATTAAAAGAAAAACACTTAGAAAATCACTGGCTGCTTTTGGGCTTGAGATAAAGCAGAAATTCTTTACAATGGAAATATATCTTTAATTAACCTTTTGAAATGCTCTGATCACAATCGCAAGATAATTGTTTTTGTCCCCTTTGGTGGCTTTATGATAACGCCATTCGGTGATTTTTAACGCATCTTTTATATTTAATAAATAACAAAAAAATCTTGGAATAGGCAATAGTTAATGGGGAATCCATTTAATTCTACATTTTGTTCAAATGTAAAAGATACGGACCATTTTGCATTTTAAATATATTTTCCGACAGTTGTATTATTACATTTGCAATAAAATTCCAAAATATGACTCTTGGAAAACATATATACTCAATAGCAAGTTAAAATGTTTTGTATCCATCTAGAATATAACTTGGTTGTTCAGTGACTCACGCGATAGTTGTTGATTTTTATCACATCATTTACATTTAATAAATAATTATAAACTCTCAAGAAAGACAATTATTAATGAAAGATGTATTTTAATTTATACTTTGTAGAAAAGTGGAGAAAAATCGAACATTTTGCTATTTCAAAAGCTTTTATGACGGTCGCATTCTGTTTTTCTAATAAAATAGGATTCTTGAATAAAATATGTAATAGCACATTAAATAAAAACTCGCTTTTATTAAATACATTGCCGGCCTAAATGGTTTGACTTTCATCGATTTAAAATTGAACTGTTTTTCAAAAAATCAATTTACATTTTTTAGCAATAATTATCGTTAACTTCTTGACTGAAAATTCATTTTTGAAAACAAATAAATTTGAACAGTTTAAGTTTTAAAATGTGTTGCTTTATTGAGGTAAAGTTGTTATCAGCAAGTTAGAAATAAATATGTCTATAAAATCCCATACTCCCCCGCCAAAAAAAAATTTCACTGAGTTTTCAATTCAAGAATCTGTAAAATATACTTGTCTTTTTACATTTCACTATTATTTATTTGTAACTGGGATAAATGATAAAGCTCAATTAAATAAAATTGGGAACAATAGTTTGTGATGTAATAATCTCAATTTTATACGTTCTCCATATCTGAAGCTTAAATGCAGTTTTGAAGTTATAACATATTGTCTTTTTCTGAGATCCGTTTTTATGCATTTAACCTTGCGATAACACGATTAATTCCTTCAGTTTTTCAACTAATGCATTTAGCATAAAGGCTTATGACGAAGAAGTCGTGATACATGAGAAATGCACATGTTTCGTTTGTCGTGATATATGAAAACATTAGTGCCAGAACCTTGGTTTCAGGAAAGTTGTTGAATCATTTGCACCACCTTAAAAGCACTCCATGTTGAATGGAAAGTTTATGATAATTTAATAAAACCATGGCCGAAATTATCTGTCGGAGTTTTAAGTCATTAGTGAAACAGAAACTGAAATCTTACTCAAATCTATAGTCTACTTTCAAAAATAAATTAAGCACCCAACAACGAACAATTTTTTAATTTTTTTCTGCAGCACGTGTAGAGAAGTTCCAGTATTCTGCAACAAAAAAATTGTTATTTATTTGTTATACTAAGCATTGTCAAATTGTGCGGAATAGTTGAGAAGCAATTTCTGCATTGGCTGAAGCGACAGGATTAATTTTAGGAGGAATTATTAGTTAAATATATGTTATAAGATGTAAAAACTAGATGTCCGTTTTCTGATTTTTCATTTCAGATACATTTTCTGTTTCTACAGTTAAAAAATGAATCAAATATCTTCGGAATGATTTTGAAATCTGTAGGAGATTTTTTTCTTGCGGGATTCTCTCCTGGTAAACTAAAGTATTTTAACGATCCATGAAAATCCTTTAAATCCTAATTGCTGAGTTAAGTTTCATATTATTAAAATAATTTGTAGATTAAATTCTGCATGGTAGTATCGCTTTATAATACCAGAGAGTGATAAATAAAGCAAATAACATTTATTTGAATTCAGCTGAAAACCGCTTTGCTTACTTTCTCACAATGCATTTATACAATTTATTTTTATTGCACACATTAACTAATTTTAAATAATTTGGATTCTAAAATGTGAAGTCTGATAGTTTTCACGAAGTGACTGTTACTAAATTATCCATATCCTGATTAATACATTACAGAAACATGAAGGGAACTCATCCAGAAATATCTGAAAATGATACTTTTTCCTAATAAATCATGTAGTAATTTAAATCAGAAGCAACAGTTCTATTTGAAAATCAAAAAAAAATATTGAAATATTATACGTTCTTGATTTTTTAATTAAGGTATTTTATTAGTTTTAATTTTTTTTAAATCATTTGTTACTGAACAATCTGAAAGATGTCTCAGATGCATTTAGATTAAACGCTTTGTATTTATTTATCAGATAGTCGAAGACTTAATAATCTAAGAAAAAGAAAATTAAAAAAATCTCTGAACATGAATTTTTACTACAATTAATATTCTTCAAAAAACAATGGCTTATTATAAGTCTTCTATATACCGGTGAAAGGGAAATTTTTGAAAAAATTGTTTCCTATAGATAGAAATTACTTATAAACAGAATTGTTTGCCATTCAGAATTTATTCCAAAATGTGTAAAAACATTATATAAGTGAAATCCCATTATAATACAGTGGATCTTATGTAATTCGAATGTTTTCAATTTGAATTCGTCGGTAATTCGAATTGTTTCTGTTTCCTTGAATTTCTTACAAACATAATATTAAAATATTGTCCATAATTTGAATAAAGTTACTTATTACGCGTTATAACTTTCGTTATAACGCGTTCCCATATAACGGAAATTCGTATAAAATTCGCCGAAAAACTGTGTCTAGTTTTCTTACAGCGCGATAATCTGCCCCGTATTACGCGTAAGGTAAATTTAACATTTTCGAAGTTTTTGATTTTTTTTTGTTCAGAAAAATAATTGTAAGCACTTATACGTTGTTTGTATAAGAACAGTGATGATGACAGTTTAATAAAAAAGTAAGATCTCAATAGCAATAAGCGCAGTTACAAATTAGAGACACGTTTGAACTTGAATAAATTCGGCCGATAAATTCATGTCACGCAAAATGCAATTTTTTTGTTACGTGTAACGTATCCCCGCGTTCTTCGAGAGTACAGAATATTTTGAAGTCAGATCTAAAAGCTGATGTTATTTCTGAATTGTTTTCTTTAGTTTACCCCTCAACTGGTATGCCCGTGCGCCGTAAATGCATCGAATTATCGCAATTTTAAACTTAAAAACTAAAACAAAGGCGATCACAGAGGTTATAATTCGATACAAAAATGAAGAGGAATCCATAAACATTTCAACTGTCCTTTAGGTTCTCAATTCAATTAAAATGAAGAAATAGAAGAAAAATAGAAGGTTCCATCTAATTAGATAGTTGAGAAAACAAGCTAGTTAAGGGGTTAAAAGCGCACCCTCAGTGATCGTCAGCGAATAATTTTTATGGCCTTTAATTCACTCGGTGACTTTATTGCTGTGCAATGCATTCGATAAAAACGAAACAACGGGAAAATTTTTCACTTTGTTAAAAAAATAAAATTCGGAAAACTTAAAAGTCAATTGTATTTTTTATTTTGAACTTTTTGTATACGATTCTTGTATACAGTTGACTTATACAGTACAAGGTGACTTATACAGTTTGTCGAATAATATCACTTGCCACTATTTTTAAAATGCTTACAAATATTTAATTCAGTTATTATTAACTTGTTCATGAATATTACTTACTGTATATTAGTTGATTATATATTATTTATATATTATATGATTATATTGTAGTTGAGAAAAGAAACTAGTTAAGGGGTTAAAAGCGCACGCTCAGTGATCGTCCGCGAATAATTTTTATGGCCTTTAATTCACTCGACTTTATTGCTGTACAATGCATTCGATAGAAACGAAACAACGGGAAAATTTTTCACTTTGTTAAAAAAATAAAATTCGGAAAACTTAAAAGTCAATTGTATATTTTATTTCGAACTTTTTGTATACGATTCTTGTATACAGTTGACTTATACAGGACAAGGTGACTTATACATTTTGTCGAATAATATCACTTGTCACTATTTTTAAAATGCTTACAAATATTTAATTCAGTTCTTATTAAGTTGTTCATTAAAATTACTTACTGTATATTAGTTGATTATATATTATATGATTATATATTGTAGTTGAGAAAAGAAACTAGTTAAGGGGTTAAAAGCACGGGAACAAAACTATTCATAAAGACAGAGAGTTTTGTAGTAATACCATGGACTTTTAAAAAACTATTAGAAAGGACTTTAAGTTTATTTTTTTCTCCTTTTATTAGTTAAGTTTTTATTTTACTATTAATTTTTTCCTTTTGTTATTAATTAAGTTATCTTGTAGCTCCTGCTTCCATTTCATGTCCATCTAAACCGATTATAAAGAATCATAATGATTCTAGAGACAGGGGGCATGAAGGAGTGTTATATATATATATATATATATATATTATTTATTTAAGCTGTTAAATATTAAAAATAAATATTTATTGTCTTTTTAGTTTAAAAATTATCTTTTTTCTCTTGCTGTACTCAGTTGTAGATTCAATTTTTCGTAATTCGAATTTTCGAATAAATCGAAGTTTTATTGTGGTCCCCGTTAAGCCTCATGAAATTTATTTATATGATGCATGCTTTTTATATTGGTTATTTATACTTTGTCGAATAATAATATGTATTATTTTATTCAATATGTATAAAAATTCGCATCAACTGAATTACTGTAATGCATTTTAATGCGGTGAAATATCTAGACATTATAGTCATGCATTGATGGACATCAAATTAAAAAATTTTCAAACATTTCCCGTAAAGTTTTTATGTATTTCTTTAAAGAATACTTTTATGATATGCTAAATAAATATAATTCTCAAATGCGTCTATTTTAAAATGAATAAAACAAATTGTCAAGAATTCCATGGGAAATTTTCGAGTATTCCAAATACGTAGGTAATTCGACGAAATTCTTTCTTTGAAATCGTGCCTATTGAAGGCGTCACGCCTCTACTCCCAATGTGGCCAAATTTAACCACCCAAACTCCTTCAACCCATTTATAGCTCTCTTTTTCTATCTATTTATAAATTCATTGAATAAAATTCATCAAATATTTCGTTTTAAATTTCTGCTGAATAATCTTCTGAGATAATGACTTAATTGTATTAAGCGAACTGTGCCAATTTTTATGCGAGTATTTTAAATGAGAGATAGCTTTTCTTTGATAAGCATTATATATTGTAAGTTTCGGATAGTTGCATACGCTGTTTTATAATATTTTTCTTTTCTTTATATATATTAGGGATTGGGCTGTACTATAATTTTACCAGTCAAACAACTGCCCATTTTTTCTTCTTTCATGATGTCACAAAAACTGAATTTTTCTAAAGAAAATTTTAAACTACGAGCTCAAGAACTTTTAACTTATTCCCCTCCGACCTGAAATTTTACAATAGTAATTTTCCCTCAATGCATTTCAAAAGAAAATTTTAAAATTAATTGATTAATGGTGAAGAAAAACAACTACCAACTGTTAAAAAATGAACAATTCTCGGAAAACAAATGAACTGTTTTTTTTATCTCCAATCAATGGCTACTTTGGATTTCAGAAATAAGTTTTGAGCAATTAACAAATGAGTAATAATACCATTTAATCTATCATAAATATAATCTACTAAACTTCTTACATTTTTTCTAACGATACAAGGAAAAAAGCAGTGCTGCACCTTCCATAAAAAATCCTATTTTTTTATCTTAACGATCACTTATACCACTTATTTTAATTAGTCGAAAAAGATTCCACTAAAGCTTCGGTTGCATGAAGTTTTTTTTTTACTTCATGTAGAAAAACTACAAAATTGAGCAGACTCAAAGACATTTTTCTAATATTGATGTCTAGATTTAGAAGAATATATATATAATAAAACAATTAACCGTCAAAGAGAAAATTTTGTGAATGAGATTTTTAAGGCAAAGAAAATAACTGAATAAAAATTCTCCCTACAAATAAATGGATTTATACGCATTCATTTATGGTTCTTCTTGTTAATTCAAATTCATTCAATCGTTTTTCTATATTTTTTACTTTTCATAGAAAAGTGATATTTATTAAAAATGTTTAAAAAGCTTTTTAAAGAAAGTCCTCTAATTCCAAATTCTGAACGCTTGAAGTAGATTTCATGTGATTCAATTTCCATTAAATTTATTATCTCAGTTCTTTATCCATTATTACACATTATCATGATTATATTTTAATATAGCATCGATGTTATTGAGCAATGCTATACAATAATTTTGTACCTAAATAGCAAGTAGTTAATTATTCCATCTTTGTAATTTCAAAATTTCTTTGATTAATCTTCGTTCATACGAAATCTAGAATAAAATTAAATACAAGATTAATAAAATTAAAGCAAAATTTAAAAAAACACTACCATTTAATTTTAACGGGTTTTTTCCAATTATGAATTATTTTCAACAAGCGAATTGTTTGCTCTCCTGAAAAGTGGTCGAAACGCTGGAATTGTAACTTTCACGTTAAAATTTTATGCGAGTAAACGTCCATATCTCTTAACTTTGTGTGAGAAATTGTCAAATTTTAGATTTTTCTGAAATAATTTCGAATTACTGGTACACACACTGCACACCAATAGTGAAGTTTTGATTATCTGATTTTTCTGAAAATCAACACGCAAAAAATTCGAAATATTTGCAGTTTCAACTGGTAGAAGGCGAGCGTTAACACTAGAGGAGCGATTCTATTGAAATTTTGATGATATGATTGTTCTGAAAATCAACGCGTAAAAAATTAGAAATATTTGCAGTTTCAACTGGTGGAAGGCGAGCGTCAACACTAGAAAAGCGATTCTAGTGAAATTTTGATGATCTGATTTTTCTGAAAATCAATGCGCAAAATTTTTTAAATATTTGCAGTTTAAACTGGTGGAAGGCGAGCGTTAACACTAGCGAAGAGATTCTTTCTTTCTTACCTATGTTTCAAAGATGACTCGAGCTTGCTCTCTCCAGAACGTGAATAAAACATTTTTATCCGTCAACAGAGTTTCTATGGCTGTCACATGTTTATTTTGAGTTGAAATCAATCGAACAATGTAGATGCGCATTTTAACTTATCCTTCCTTTTAAATTTCTGTTTTTCGGTTCGTTGTTAGAGGGCAGAATTTCCCATATAGAATTGATTGTAACTTCAGTATTACGATTGAAATTAAGAGGTGTGGCTAGAAAATAACCGGACTGTTTATCTTACAGTTAGACGACAAGTAAGGGAAAGTGGAGTAAAACTAGATAGCTAAGACTCGAAGGTCTGTTAGAGCTAAACTATTCGACATACAGCTTGTCAAATTTTATTAAAATATTCATAGTTTAACGGAGTGCAATATATCATTCCTGAAAAATCATAGTTCCATTAATTTTTTTATCAATGATTTTTTTTATAAAAAAGTCAAACCAACCAGTTTTACAACACTAGTGTAATAAAACCGGGTACACATGCTAAATTTATGGAAAATTAGGAAACTAGATTTTGGGAGGAAAAGTAGGAGATATTTTTATTTCATATGACAATTTAAGATTATTAGTTTCAAAATTCATATATAAAGCATTTGTCTCCTTTCTCCGCGCCACTACAACTTTCGTAGGCTCAATTAAGACAGTTCCCTTTGCATTTATTTAAATTAGAAAATATATAATTAAAATAGAAACAATCAATGTCTGGTATGTTTTTATAGTCTGTAGCCGAAGAATCATCAATACTGTCTGGCCCTGTCTTGCGCCACTTGGAGTACCCGGTTTTACACCGAGTGTAGAGATTATGAAAAATTAAATAGAACCACGCAACTATTGGGCTAAATCCTTATTGTTCCTTAGGGTTTATATCCTTAGTAAACATATAATAAGATGAAATAAATATATTTTTTATGACTGCAATGACTATTAAGAAAGGATAGTTTAGAAACAAAAGAACATTAGAGAGCTGACGTCTTAAAACAAATATACCTTCGCAGACGCAGTGAATTCAATACGGCCATTATGACTATTCTTTCATATTGACTAGTAGAGTATATTTCGGAATCTTTCCACTAGAAAGGAGAACTAATAGCGCCAGAATAAAGGTACCCGGTTTTACTCCCAAGTCAAGAACAAACAGACATGGTCGCATCATGTGTACCTTCACTCACCATCTACGGAAGTGTCAACTCCGCATATGTCTCCGTCGATTATAACCTGAGTTAGAAGTGATTCGTTTATGTACACCACGCAGGGAAGAAAAAGTAAATTATTCAGAAGGAATAGCTTGTTAACGTGGAATTCGATTTTAAAATCACGACGAAATTGATTCGTTGTTGCAACAAGTGTACGGAGAAAAGTGCTTATCGCGAAAAAAAAATTTGGATTAATTTAAAATATTCAAAGAGGCTCGAAATAATACTGATGACGACCATGATTGACAAAGTTCGACAACGTTTTTCGACATCAAATGAATTTTGAATATTGATTGGGTACATGAAGGCCTAACATTCAACCAACAATATTCCAAAACTGTCCCAACTACTCTACGTGAAAGATTACAGAGTAAACGGCGCTGACGTTGGCAAAACCAATGATGGCTTCTTCACCAAGACAATAACCCAACCGACAATTAAGTGTCGGTCAAAACGCTTTTGGTCAAGCATGGGATCCTCATCGTAGAACATCAACCATGTACATCTGATCTCGCCGCGTTTGACTTTTTTATACTCTATGGTCAACATTAACAAGATTTCAGACTGAAAATACAGTAAAAGTAAATGCGGTGGAAGTGATGACAGATATTTCAGAAAATGAACTAAATCTCTCCTTCAAACAATGGGAAATTTATATGGATGGGTGCGGAGATCGATGAAGACAGAACATTGAAGGTACTAGTTTCAAAATTTCAAAAAAAAAAAATTAAAGCATCGTTCCGGATATTTTTAAGCCATACCTTGTATTTCTTAGACTACGGGAGGATAACCTCCTTTTAAAAATGGTATTTTGGTGGAGGAAAAGAAAAGTGCTTTCCTCTTTTCAAAACAATGGAAGATAAGATTTTGGCCACTTTTGACAGAAGACTACCGTTTGACAGAAGACTATCACATACACCAGTGAAGCTAAGTATTCTTGTTCTTCCTCATTAGCAATAAATGCAGAAATAACATGTAGGGTGAATTCACAAGAAAAACTGTAAGGATATTTACAGGGTGATTAATGCATAGACATATTATATTCGGGTAGATTGAAGCTGTAATCGTTTAGCAGAACAGTATATATACAGTCCCTTTCGAAAGGAATAATACTGTCACCGCATCTGTACCATCAGTAATAAAAAGATGAACTTATATGGCTGAGAAAGTATGTTTACTCTATATGTATTAAAATTATGTTCGAAGTCTGTTATTTTCTATTTATTATACTGGAATTCTAAAGATGGCTTATCTCACGGCGACCCGCCTACCCAAAAGGGTGTAAGGCTGCCGTAGAGAGAACCAATTCGCCAGTATTTATTTTAAATTCCTAAAAGCTTACAATCAACGCCAACATGGGCGGAACTTGTTTACAGAACGTATGCACATTTTTACAATCAAAGAAAAAAATACTACCTCTGTCCCATAATAATAGTAGCAGTTGATGAATTTAATTTGCCGCATAATAATAGTAGCAAAAGAAACTAAATATAGAACTCAAAATTTATTATAAAAAAAACTAGATTAAATTAAACAATAA
Organism: Araneus ventricosus; assembly: GCA_013235015.1. Lineage (NCBI taxonomy): Eukaryota > Metazoa > Arthropoda > Arachnida > Araneae > Araneidae > Araneus > Araneus ventricosus. Next base: position 54,468 of record BGPR01002468.1, on the reverse strand, counting down.
ATTAAAAATATTACTCCAAATTTTTATTTTGAGTGTTCAGGTAGTTTCTGGATTTTTCAATAATTTTTTTCATCAATGTGAATATAATCCTTAAAGTCCATAAACTTTCCGTTAGGAAGTACTTTTGACAGACAAAATTCTGTGCGATCTTTCTTATTCTTTTCTGTAAGAAATGGTTTGATAGTGCTTGAAACTCGTTTTATGGATTTTCCTTTCTTCAAAATTCAAAATAATGTAGAGTTGGGAACTTCAATGGTGTGAGCTGCTGATCTTATGGTGCCTCTTCTGTTAAAAGGAATATGAAGTTTTTCTCTATAATCTTTGCGTACATCCACAGTTTTATTTTTTTAAAGAATCAACGTTAGCATAAGATTCACCTTGACAATTATTTTCTGAAGCACGTTTCCAAATTCTTGATATGGACATTCTGTTGCACTTAAATTGTTTTGCGGCTAACGTAATTGCGCCTTTCTGCAACTTTTCGTTTTTCTTTACATGCATCAAGAACTGGACAATCGAAACTCTATCTCTGTTTCAAAACTCTTTTTTTCGTCTTACTTTCACAATGGGTTAATATTAAATTGAAAAAAAACAATTGATTTCTATCAGCGGATGAAATTAGAAAAATAGTTATAATTCGTAATAATTAGGTTAAACTAAAAATTGAAAGATGTGTCAAAACAAATGACATACGTCATGAAACATTGATTTTGATTGAAGGCTTCGCAATTTTGCGCTACAACATAACTTACAGCTGCATTCGCCAATAATTTCCGTTCAAATATTCATTTTCTGCTATTATTAAGAGACAGAGGGAGTAATAATATATGAAAATTACAAATTGTCCCAAGCCGAGGCCAAGAACAAAGACTGGAAAAAGTGCAATTAAAACACACACGCACACAAAACACAAGAATACACACACTTAAGATAATATGTACAAAGCCCTGTTGGGCAATATATCTCCAGCCTATCTGTTTACATAGCGACAAAGGAAAAGCAAAACAACCCGAATCTATAAATAAGCAAGATATTACTAAGCGCCAAAGCCACCAGAGGCTGGGACCGATAAATATAACATATCAAATAAATTTTTTTTAAATAATAAGTAAATACAATCAATTCCATAAATACACTCATGTCCATAAATTAAGGATAATGAAGTTCAGGCAAAGAAAGAGACAGAAGCAAAACAAATTTGACTCATTTGTAAAGTCTATTTATTAAACAAAAGGTAAAGAGCAAAACAGATGCTATATGTTTGACATAATTAATAAAAATTGCGATTTTTACTCCCTGGAGCAAATTTCAAAAAAGAACCTATTTACAAAAAACAGTATAACATGGTTAGTATGATGGTTAATACGGAGTATGTCTCCCGGACGATGCAATACAGGCCTTACAACGCCTAGGCATGCTGAGTATCAAATTATCAATCTGATCTTGGGGAATATTACACCACTCATCAAGCAATGCCCTCCGAAGTTCCGGTAGACAGGTGGGAGGGGGTTGATGGGCTGCAATTCGTCGGCCAAGCATATCCCACACATGCTCTATTGGATTCAAGTCCGGTGAGTATGCTGGCCAATTCATACGGGTGATATCCTCCGATTGAAGGCATTCGTCTACAATGTTTGCACGGTGAGGACGGGCGTTGTCATCCATAAACAGAAATTCAGCACCCATGGCGCCCCGAAACAAACGTACATGTTGTTCCAGAATGACATCCTGATAGATGTGGTCTGTCATCGTTACACTAATGAACATGCAGGTCAGTTCTGGAACCAAGAATAATTCCTCCCCAAACGAGCCATCCTGCACCACCGTAACGGTGTCGTTCAATGGTGTTCTCTTGGTGGTAACGGGTACCTGGCGCTCTCCATATGAAAGTCCGGCGAGGATCAGACTGCAAACTAAACCTGGACTCGTCGGAAAACATCACACAAGACCACTGTTGCGGTGTCCACAATACATGCTCTCTACTCCAGGCCAATCGCAGGCGACAGTGAGTTGCGGTAAGTGGAAAACATCTGACAGGCCTACGAGCATATAGACCAATGTGCCCTAAGCGTCTGTACACGATCTGCCTTGAAACTGTCGTACCGGTAGCTGAAGAGAGCTGACGAGACAGGTCTGATGCTGTGCTCCGTCTGTTTCTTTTGGCAGTAACTGCCAAATACCGGTCCTCATTCGGCGTTGTCTCGGGGGCGACCTGTGCTGTAACATCTACTCACATTACCATCATCTTGGAATCGTTGCCAAAGCCTGGAGATGACACTCTGGGCGATTCCAAGTTCCTCGGATACTTCCAGCTGGGTACGTCCACATTCCAGTCGTCCGATAATTCTACCACGTAAAAAATTATCCAAATGCTTCCTTTGTGCCATAACTATGCGGTTATTGCACTGAAAGGCTTTTAAAGCGCTTGTGAACAATTTTACTTCTTTGCCACCATTCCTTATATACCCCTCTCTTATACTCTCGTCATTGTGACGTACTATCCGCGCCATCTGGTGGTTTCCTGTAATTTGCATATTCTTCTTCAAGATGTGTGTGATAATTCTACAGGTGAAATTTTTATTTTAGAGTTCAATTTCTGTGTGATTCTGAATTATCCTTAATTTATGGACATGAGTTTAAATATTATGAATACGAAAATCTGCACAATACTACAAAAAAGAAGGGGGAGAAAAGACGTAGGATTCAGTCCACTTCTGTCGCCCTAATTTCATCACAAATACCTTATTACTATACTAAACGGAATCTAAAGGGACTAGAAAAATTTTCCGTTTTAGACAAGGCTAAATAGTATATGAGGATTTCCGACAGGACTAAATATTTTTCCGTTTAAGACAGGATTCTGTTTCTTACAGAGTCCGTTTTAAACAGGTTTTACTGTACAATATTACAAATGTTTTTTAGCTTAACTAACGAATAAGGACTTTTCAGAACTTGTCGAACTAAAACGGTTTATTAACACTAGTGGGCCGGGTGAGGTGCAAAGATTTAGTATGAATGCAGTAAAATGGGAAGTGGTCTATATCCTCCAGACCTCCGCAGATGCATGTAGAACTATTTAATTTGTGAAAGCGTTTTACATACTGAGAAAACGGACCATGCCCGGAAACAAAAAATTATAATGTTATATTATGAGTCAATAGATTAAAATTAACTTTGGAAACATACATCGTACCCTGAAGAGAGACGTTTGTAATAAAAATATGTGCTCAATGAATAGCGACATTTTTAAATGCAATGAAAGAGTTTGAAATAAAATCAACAGAAACAAAAAAGGAAACGAATGAGTTTGAGTTAACAAGAAGAGTTGAGAAATTAATAACTGGAAACACGCCAACAACGAATTATTACTGAGGAAATAACTAAAGAAAGAAAAAAAATAAATAAAAACGTTCGTAACAAAAATTGTAGTCAAGTTCAAATTGTTTACCTGAAAATAGAAAATAATTTTTAATTAAATTGAACAATCTTAACAATTGCGGGGAATAGAAAGCAAACGTTACATCTTCATCAATGGTTATTCTAACTTCATCAAATGGAATTATTTTAAGTTTTTAGTTTAATCGATGTAAAATTTGATCTTTTGCCGCATGTCCCAGAACTGTTTTGTTTTGTCCCTTGTTTTGCCAAAAGAGAATTGAATACGATAGAAAATTGGCAGAGAAGTTTATTTCATTTGTTCAGAAATAAAAAATATGAAAGAACTTGTGAAATTAACTTGTTTTTGATCTCAGCTTACATTTTGATTCCATTTATTTATACACACTACAAAAAATTTATCTTATAATATCTGACAATTCATAAATATTTTATTTTTAATTTTAAATAGCTTCCCCATCAGATATGTTTATTTTCAATTCCGTTTGAAGTCTTTTTCAGTTGCTTCATTTAAAATTAAAAGAGAATAATAAATGCATACCCGGAATAAACGATCGAATGCTTTAGAACTGTTAAATCTAATTATGTGCTTTGCTATGTTTATATACATTTTCTTTTTCATTTTCGGCAAGATTTAATATCTATGTATGTTGTTTGTAATTTGCAAGGACTTGGTCTAAGTATAATTCTTAAATCAGTGATTATTTTTACTTATTTAACTATTATTTTTATTTATAGAAATTATTATTTATATAGTTTAAAAAAACGAAAATATTTATTTTTACCTAGTGTGCTTTGATTTTCCAACAGGTTTTTGATGAATTTCACCATGACTATTTAGTTGAGCACTGGGAATTTTCAATCTACATAGCTTGCGAATAATTTAGTTTAATTAGATTGTTTCATTATGTTTAGTGTAGCTTAATTAATAGCAACACAAGGCTATTTTAGTGCTTACCTCGTCATTCTGTGGTCAGACGGCGGAAGCAACACCTGAGTTGGCATATGAGTAAATGCTTCTTTTAATTTTACTGGCCAGAAAATAAGGCTCATTATAAAATAATCATTGGGTTTTAATTTCCTATACTTCAAATAATATGACAACTATGAAAATAAACTATACCTCACGAGAAAGGAAACATTTCAATTTTTTTCGAATTGTTACAATGTTCTATGTGTCTGCACATCTATACGAGAACGCATTTCTCTCCTGAGACGTCGGAGCATGGCATTCATGTTAGTAAAGCTGCGCATTCACTAGAAGTGAAAGTTATTCCATTTGTTCCAAAGAGCGGTTTTTCCCACCCATTCAAGTCCATAAATTAGACAGGTCATTCACGGAGGTTCCAATTTTGTGTTGAGAACCCTTGTTTTAAGAAGGTTCAAAGTACCAGACCAACTCAAACGAACTTTCTCCCTCCCCAACGCTCTCCACACTTACACGGGTGATTTATCGCCACCTCGAAGAATCAAAGTTCACTATTTATGGACTTCCATTCCATATTCCATTTGGATATCAAATTCGGTTGAATTCCAAGAGCAGAATCTATCTGCGCCAAGTTTCATCGGGATTTCACATTGACGAAAGATTTCCCGTGTTCCAAAAATCGTAGAGTTGAACAGCGGTGAACGTCCCGCTTGAAAGCGTCGATGATATGGTTCTAGAGCGTATATGGAAATGGTAAGTGTATTTAATGTAACTTCGAATAAGGAAATCGTAAACAGTAAGATCTGGAGATTATGGGGGTCACATAAGAAGGGAAAAGTCGTCGGCATCACATAGACCAGTCTGGCGTCTTTTGATAAAATGAACCTCTTTTTTCCTTTTACTGCTCAAAGCAAGAATGATTTTGCGCTCCATCTAATGGTTTACGAGAAAAAAGTGTACGTACGGAAAATAAAAATGTAACATCTGCTCCTTCTTCCCCCGATTCCCAAGTAGCACACTCTATTGTATAATACTGTAAAATGTGAGAAAACAATATTACAATACAATGTTTTACAATATTAAAATAGTGTAAAATTTAAGATTTTGTTATATTATACAATATAGTTCAACGTAGTTTCCGGTATAGAACAATTTATTTTCCCAAAATTATAAATATTCCTAATATTATTCTCGTTGTTGAGTGTAGAATTTTCAATACTCTTTATTGGGTGTTGTTCAATATTCAGTTTTTTTAATGAAAAATTATTCAAGTGAATTTTTTGAAATGAAATCTCAAATAAATAAACTATTAAGCTAAAATAATATTTTCATGCCAAAATTTTACGTTGACAGTATTTTAAAAAATTCCTTTCTTCGTGAACAATGTTAAATATTGCACAATATTGTTGATTCAGTATTCACCATATTGTTCAATAATGCTAAAAATATTTTACAATATTGTGGTGCAACTGAGGTTATCATTGAAGAGTGTAACTGATATCCTTAAAGTTATAGCATTTAAAAATCCGATGATTATTTTGTAATTATCTCATATCTTGCATTCGTGAGCAAAAATTGAACATAATTCGTAAAATGCGAAAAATTTGGTTTCAATATGGATACAATGGTTCACAATCAGATGTGGGGAATACTGGGACGTACAAGCGTGGGAACTCACATCTTACAATGTTTTCTTATCAATTCAATATCAATATGTGGAAAACCCCTCATTCTTTACCTTCTCTTTAGAGTGCAACTGAAATTCAACTCCATGCAATGCCGTTATCGGTATTCAGTTGCAATTTTTATTTAAGCTGCCCTATTTATCTAGCTCTGAAAATTATACTACGTTTCGCACATATACAGTTAAAAATTATTTACTACAAATACTCATATTTAATTGAATATTCAAGGTATTTACTTCTAATTTTAATATAACGCTTCATTGACATATTGTCATGGGCTCTGTTAGTTTCATATAATTTGACTGAAAACTCTGCATGGTAGAAGCAAAAATATGTGGGAAAATTTGGGATTTTTAAAGAAAACCTTTATATTTTCCAGAATACATCTGCTATTGTTACGAAAATGCATGTAAGTATTGCTCACTGCAAACAAAACCATTGATGAGAATTGCAAATCATTACTAGATTTCTTCTGTGAAACGGGGGTGAGTCCAAATCATTTTCTTCACCATCGCTTTCTGGGCTATTCTCTAATCGTGACCGAATCTTCAATGTAAAATGTGAGTTCCCACGACTGTACATCCCATGATTCTCCACAATCAATTGTGAACCATTGCACCCGAATTAATTCCAAAATTTTCAAATCTTATGAATTATGCTTAACTTTTGGATCCGAATGTGCATGGTTGCGTCTGTCTGAATATTAAACAAGAATACAGGAGTGAATAATATAAAACTAACGCTTAGTTATATGACCTTTTAGATGTCTAACATTACCCCTCTGACTGCGTATCCCGCGATTTTCGCAGGTAGGAAGCAAGTCCATTTTCTGCTGCATCCTGCGATTTTCAAAGATTAAGTACTATTATAGCGTTGAATTATATTATACTAAAAAGCTTTGCATATAAATAACAATTCGCTTGGTTCAAAGGTATTTGAACATGTTCGCAGACGTTGCATTTAAATAATGATTTTAAAAACGGCAGTCAAAGGGTTAAAGGATAACTAGACGCGGACATATTAACTTTGAGGGTGAATGTGAGTTGATCTGGTACTAATTACCTGTCCATCTCCAAATAAACCACTCTAACACTAGAATTATTCGAAAAGCCGATTTTTGCTCTCAACTGGCGTATGACGCTAGTTTCGAAACCAAACCAGATTTCACGGCGGAGTGAATTTATCGCCGCTCGCGAATTCAGAGTAGTGAACCGAAAACTTTTTGACTCGGTTTGCTATGCTAATGTTTCGAAATCGAAAGTAATCTGTATTCTGCTTAGCTCCACAACGAGATACGCCCCGAAGTTCTTGAAATTTCTCGGTGGAGATTTTGACTCGAATGTGGAACAAACCCTAAACTTCCTCATTTTCTAACTTCAGTAGTTACCAGTTCTCGAAAGCAAACAGAGGAGCAGTAATGTCTCTGTTTCAGTGCACGTAGGGGATATAGTATTGGCTAAGAGAATAAAAAGTAAATCAGTTTCAGTAGAACCTCGACTATCAGGGCCTCTGTCAATCGAGAGCTCTTTTAACCGCGCCGGTACCAGAAAATCGTATCGTGTTTTTCATTTTTTTAATAAAAGCAACGGACTTTTTATAAAAAAGGGTCTTAAAGTTGGCATTGGAGCCGTTTTTTCGGATTTTCACGATGCGAAGGCTTATGAAAGATCGTTATCAGGATGTGATCTTTTATAGCTCAAGAAGTTGTTTAGAAAAAAATTTAAAAGCACAGCTCCATTCTTTAGTGCTTCAATAGTGACGTGAGCTAATTCGATACATTTTCATGTAAAAATGGAACTGGAAATGTGTCGGAAAGATTCATGTCGTTGAGGGTAGGATATTCTTTTGAGAACATCCTCAAAGAATCATTCATTTATTTGGAACATGTAAAGGGAACAATGATAATCAGTAACATTCGCGAATCCTCTGATCAAAACTATTTAATGTTTCATAAAATTCGTATAAAACATTTGATAATTAACAAACAATTTGTTAAAATGTTAATACGTGGTAAAGCTTGCGGACTTATCTATATATTTAAAATAATATGGTAAAACCTTCAGACAGTTCCCAAGCTCCAACCACTCGACGGATTTCAATAATTTTTATTTCATATGGAAGCTTATGACGTCTAGATATGTCATCAAGGTCTCCTGCTCTCCACCCCCACCCCCACCCGTTTTCGAACGAAACGTATAGAGAATGTATAGTGGAGAAGAGTTTTTTCTATTTCGTTCGAAAATTCGGGTGGGTGGGAGGATACCCTTGATGACATATCTAGACGTCATAAGATTTCATATGAATTAAAAATTATCGAAATCCGTCGAGTGGTTGGGGCTGACGACCTGTCTGAAGGTTTTACCGTATTATTTTAAATACATATATCCCAACAGTTTCATCACAATGGCGTTTAAAAAATATTGTAAAACACCTATTGTATGTGATGGAAACTATTTATTTAAGGTGATATGATTCTGTATTTATGGATCTGAAGACTTTGATGCGGAAATTCGAGAGAAAGTTATACAAAACATTACAACTAGATGAGGTTTATTGAAAGATTTTACAATTTTAAAGGAATCTGTTGTCTACAAAGAATATGTGTGTGTGTGAAAAAATACTATGGTTTTATAGTGTGTTCCACTGATCTTCATGCAGTATTTAAAACTGAAAAAAGTAAACGAGATGTCAGGGGCAGTGCTGAGAAAAGTGGGTGCTGTCCGCGCACCCGCCCGGACGGCGGCTAGTGTTTATAAATTTCAAATAGATGATTTTGGGAAACCTTGTCTAAAGAAAAGAAATCATGATTTAAAATTTAGTCTCTGTTAACCGTTTGGCCACTTATTCCGCGATTTCCGCGGAGTAAGCCATTTTCTGCTGCATCCTGCGATTTTCGCAAAGAGATTGTGTTTACTTAGGACTATTACAGCGTTGAATCGTATTATACCAATAAAGCCTTGCACATAAATCAAATACGCTTCGTACAACCGTATTTGAACATGTTCGCGAACGTTGTATCTAATTACCGATTTTAAAAAATTCTACAATCAGAGAGTGAACCGAGTTTTCGATTATCAGAGATTATTAGGGTCCCAATCAGCTCATGAAATATAGGTTCTACTGTATATTAACTTCTTTAAAGCGGTTATCTATTTGGTCTGAATTCATTCATATTTTCTTTTAAATTCCCATGAGGTTTTGCTTATAGTCATAAGATTAAGACCGTTGCATTTATTGTCAATCATTTTACTAATTCTGATAAGTTCCAAAAGATCATATGCAGTTTGTCGAGAGAGTCAACAGAAGCTTAGTTGAAATCAGTTAAATTAATGTTCTTTTTTTAAAGCAACATGTAGACTATTCTAGGATGGACTTCATAAATTTGTACCATGGTCAGACGACAAGTACGACACCTGAGCCGGTACCTGAGTGTATTCGTTTTGTAACCTATCTCCACAGGTTCGGTTGTTGTTCACCTATCGTTGCGTCTGAGGAGACAATTGTGATCCTAACCACTACGTGACAAAAACTTTTCATTTTGACAAGGTGTTGGAAACCTATCGAACTGGTGCGAAAACATTTGTTCAAAACAAAAGATCCCTCTCAGGAATTGTGAACATTCTGAAGATTCTACAGGAACGGTGGCATGTTATTATCATTGATTAAGGATAACGTTAATTGCTTCCATTAGCCGTTAAGATATTCACTGAGGACTTCGTATACTTTGTAGGCAGTATCAGTATACTTCATGTACTGATTTTTGTTTATGTTTGATTCTTTCTTAATGTCGAGGGGGTGCTGTTCAACTGTAAACTTTAGCGATTCGGTTCCCTCCCCGTGGATTAATAATAATAAGAAGGAGTTTTAAGCACGAATGCACTATCTGCTTCTTTAAACATCATTTCCGGTAATTTGAAGTGCTTTTGATGTTCACGAGTCCTGGTAACCTAGTCTGAAGCTCAGAACCGGATAATTCCACTAGTAGGAGTGTCTTGTGAAAGAAACTATGCAGGAATTATCATTTTTCTCAGGCAGGTTTGTGAGGATATATGGAAATTAAGGTTCCTCCTTGTCATCTGCTCACGCCTTAAAATTGCTAGGAACCGTTCCGAAATAATCCTCGCTTAGCTTCGAGACTAATGCAATTGGGAACCATTTCCAAAATACAAATTTTGAATAATTAATCTAATTTTCGGAACATTAGAAGTAAAAACTAAATGGTACATTTTTAAAAAAAATAATTATTGCATCAATCTACTGTACAGAATGTTAACTTAATTTTGTGCTGTAAACTAAACACTTTTAGGTACATTTTACAGTAGTGAAATTCACTAATGTTGGAAAATTTAACTCAATTTAAGGGTATTTTTACATAAATGTGCGTCATTCTAGGAAGTTTATCTTAATATAAATAAAAGTCATTGTGGGTATGTGGGTGGGTATGTATGTGGCTATGTTCCACATCTCCTCCTAAACCAATGGACGGTTTTCAACCAAATTTTGTACACTTATTATTTAAGAGAAGGGGAAGACACTTATGAACTTTTCCAAGTCCCAAAGTTAATTAAACAGTCAGTTAATTAGAAAATAACCGAAATCGTTTTTCCGCCGTAACTTCGGAGCAAACTGTCCGACAAAAAATATTTTTATACCATCTTAAAGTTCAAATTTTTACCTTTTCAATGATACTAATTTTATTTCTCTGACATTTTCCCTTCGATTGTTATTAATTTTTAAAAGTTCCAAAACTTTAAAATGCGTGCAGACGATTTTGAAATAACGAATATTTATAGCTACTCCGTTGCTAGGCAACGGTTAGACTTTGAACTAATTCACCTTTATTTCCAGCTTGGCGCTTGATACAGTTGCCAAATAGATTTGGCGATTGCTTAAATCGGAAGGTTACCGGAAAACGGTCTATGAATCCAAAATAAACAAACCAGGATCGTCCATTGACGTATATGATATGGTTGTCAGAGTTTTTATAATAGGAAGGTATATTTTGTCTTATGTATTCTTTTAAACAGTAGAAGCAGATGACATATAGCATGGTGGATGATATATTCCAAAGAGCAGATGATACCATTGAGTACAATGATGTAATTTACAGTAACAGAGAATTAAATTAGTCGTCCAATTATGTATTATCAACCGTCAGAACTTTTGACTTCCCCTTTCTATATATAACGAAACATTTACATTCGTAAATTTAAAAAAAGTAGCAATTCAAATTCTTCGCGCACGAAGTCGCGGGTAACAGCTAGTGTCCTATATATTTCTATTCCTTCGCGTCTTGTATAAAAAAATTAATTAAATTGTGTCACCTTTGATGTGACACATTAAATTAAGAGTTTTATAAAAAATTGTAAGTGTAATTAAATTTGCTTCACTTGGATGGGGTGGGGGTGCTACAGACACAAATTGAGTAAATCGTCGATTATTCGAAATACATCAAGTTCATTGGATAATCCTAATTACTACGTTATCAGTCGATTTTATGCAATGATATTCAGGGGAAGCACGTAATATTACCTAATTAGAATTAGACATTATCCTAATCAAGTACTTACTGAAATTTCGGAATTTGATAGACAACTCAATTCTGGTGATTTAATAAATCTATCCCATTTGTGTAAAATAATTAGCGAAAACGTGTGAAGTCCTAATATAACATATATATATAATTGAAGTACAAATTCATACAATAGTTATTATGAATCCAGATACATAGATATAGTAAATGTGATGCACGTGAATGTTTGTGTGTAAATGATTTGTTGTGTGTTCTGCTATGTAGAGGGTAATTACAGCATTGGTATACAACTAAAAATGTCTTACTCAAGGGGAAAAGAAATATGAGTTAATGTGTTCTTGTTGATTCAAAATATCTTCTCTGTAACAGAAAAAAATCATGCATATCGAAATATCGTCCGTATACAATATATGCTGCACATATATTAATACACACATGTTTTTAAGCTACATAGATAACATTTTAAAACAAAGAGAACACGGTAACTCATTTTTTTCTTGTCCACTTATAACTGTATACCGATGATATCTTTCCAATCTTATGATCAATTTTACGTCATGGTTGGATTACAAACGTCACACCAGCGATGAATGCGTTTTACGGAGCACACGAACTCCACGGTTCACAATCTCCGAAACATAACACGTAGCACCTGTAGCCCTGGCTGAAAAAATTGAGATGAACCTAATTAATTAAGATTCCCTGAAAGGAAAATTAAGATTAGAGCTGAAATAATTTTTTTTGTTAGTTATGTCCAATTATAAACGTCACTGTTGAACATATAAACATTTAACCCGCCAGGTTGTGCGTTGCTTGCACTGATTCGACGCGCGTCGGGCTTCATAGGCACGGGATCCTGTTTTTTTTAAACGAAACTCCCTGGAAATTACATTTATTTAATCATCAATTCCAGCTTTCTTACCATTTCCTGTTTTTTGCAACATATTTTAATCCCAACTTCCTTCTAAATAATCTGCGGGTTTACAAATGTTCCATTCATTGTCTTCTTTAGAATTTGGCTTGCGATCACTCTCTATTCATCAACGATATCTTTATTTTCTTCAGTAATCGATTATTAATTAGTTTATAGTTCAGTTAAAACTTTTCCAATCTTTCCATTTCATATTTATTTCTCAAATAGCTATAAATTATCGCGATTTATCTGTTCTCTACTGTAATCCTACAAAGTTACGCCAGCGCGCGCATCGGGCCCCAGAGGCCCTAACATACCTTTTCTGAGATAAGAAACGGGGGAAAATTCTTGAAATTCCTGTGACTAGTAAGTAAATGAAATTGAATGCAACTACTGTGAATCTGGAACCTTTTCACGGAAGTTTTGATTTTTTGTACTAAATTCTTGCAGCCTCCGGGTCTGACAGGCCCTATGCACGTTCTCCCGGGTTGACTACATATTTTCTCATGTTGAAACACCTACGTCACGTCGTTGTTAAATAGTCCTTCATTTCTTTTTTTAAAATTAAAACCTCTTTAGAACTGGTGTCTGGTATATCGGACATCAATTTTAAACTGCTTCTATTAATTCAATAATTGATGAAACTACATGCTGTTTTTCAATTTGATTCTCGACTTTTTTATAATCATAATATTTGCAAGAATTTTTCGTTTCGGGGATGGGATCATTTAATTTATTTAGTTTTTCCAAAACAACTCCAGAAAATCTTCGTTCTTTGCAAAATGGAGTTCGGTGGCGAATTTTGTCTTTAAAGTAATTTCTTATATCTAATTTCTTTTTTTCCATTTAAAATGATTGTGCAATATTTTATTATCTTTTGGCAAACATTTTACAATGAATTTCTTTTTCAGTTGAAATAACCGGTATTGTCCGGATGCCGGACATAGTATAACTTTCTTAACCTTTCCCTTACACGCTTTAAAGTTTATTTATGAAATACCCATTGCAGTATTTCACAGTACACCAAAGGAAAAATATCTGAGTTCATTATTTGTTAATTCCGACTGAAAGGATTAAAATAGCGCAACGCGTTTGATGTCAAAATGATTGGATTTCGTTAAACAGCCCAGGTGGAATTCGAAAGGTTACCTTTTGAAAAGTAAAGTGTGCTTGGAAATAATATGTATTTTCTAACTAAGAATTTTTTAAGTTTATGTCATCACCTTAAAATAATTTCTGTAAATAAAGAGAACTATTAAATAAATGAAAGGGATTTTACAAATTTAGGAATTAACACATAAACCAGGTTGAAAATAGATAATCTTTCAAGTTGAGATTACGGTTGAGTAAAATCTCAAAACATCCTTTTAAAACGCTGTTTCTGTTGGAGAAACAGGTGATTCTTCGAACTTACTGAGGGATTATCAATTCTTGTCTTTCCACGTTGGCAATAAATTGAGCTATCACACATAGAGATATGCAATAGAACAAGAGAGTTAAATTATGTGTTCTGTGTCTCGAGATCAGGGAGATTAACTCGACGAGGAGACAAACACAAGTGATATAGTGGTACAAAATCCTTACCAACCCCCGTTTTAAAAAATATTTCATTAATACAGCATCTATATTACAGTTGTGTAGTCGTTTTTAACAGATCTCCCTACTTTAAAATCAACAATAAATGAATAAAAGTTAGTAACAGCCTGAAATACTTAGGTATTAAGATTGATAACAGATTGGCGTAGAAAGCGCATATTATGATTTTACACTCAAAAATATTTAAGCTTACACAAAATTTTAACCGTATCGTTCAATCTAATCATATATAGGCAAACATATTTTAAAAACATGGTATTTTGTGGTTGTTGAAAAAACCTTGCTATGTGGCCCGATGAAATCCAATCATTAGTGCAATATGTAGTCTTAATATAAGGAATCTATCTTATAGCGCCTGCAATAACAAAAATTTGGAATATCAGAAATTCTCGACTTGCCGAAAGCGGACAAACAAAGAAATGTAACAATATAGTCAGAGAGACTTTATTGGCCCGTGAACTGCGATTTTCCGCAAGATATATGCGACTCTCCATAACAGCGTCTGGCTCTTAAACAGTTAATCAGCTTATGATTACAAAGGATTTTAGCTAATTAATTTTAGAAAAAATTCATCGGAACCCTGAATCTGAGAGCTGAAACTTTTAATTAAAACTTTTTCCTTCCTATTCTGATAAAGTTAGAACTCAGGGACATCTTAAATATTTCCGAGTTCTGCTTTAAGTCAGTTATCATTCCGTTATTCAGATATGCTTGATTTGCATTTTTAATCTCAAAATGAAATTAGTGAATTAGATGATATTTTATTTGTTGCTCATTTAGGAAGCACCAGGAAATCTAAAAGCATTCACTTGAAAAATATTTCCAAAATAGTTCATGCTTACCTTTTCAATTAATAAACGCGTTTCTATAGTCTATCAACCAGACGCCTATGGTTAGGATGAATCAGCAAGAATTTACTTGAAACATATAGGAATACTATTTAAGAGTTGAAAGTAGTTTCTTTTTGAATTGTTTTGCTATAACTATTTGGGATAATTTTATGGAGTAGAATTTCTGATTATGGAGAAAAGAGATTGTGGAATTACAGCGATTGTGGATTCATAGAGTTGTATTCTAATCAAAATTTTACTTTTTAAATATCTTTAACCTTTAGATTAAACTGGATGAAGTCTTTAATATCCTTTTATGGCAGTCATTAAATAAAAATAAATAATTTGCGCAACGCTGCGAGAGCGTTAGGGCATACCATTTTTACAACTTTTATTTAACTTTACTCATTTCGTTTTTGCAAATCTGGAATATTTTGATAGATTTTTCTCTCATTTCTTGATAAGCTAGAGTTTTAAAATTTTATACATTTGTATATTCTCGATGAGAATACATTGTTTTGATGTTTTCGGAACTAAATTTTCAGTCAAATGATTATTTTAATTAAATTTTGATTCCATACGTGCAGCGCCCTCTAGTAGAGAGTTTTGAGAAAAATTGGTTTCAAGATTCCATAATACTGAACCATTCGATCTTGCAATGCATCGAAATCTAATCGCCTAGGAATATTTTTCGAGTCAACTGCTTCTATTAGCTGTATTCAATGTTTTGCATATTTTATACTTACTGCACTGTCACGCTCAGCTTAAGCATCTAATGATTGTTTATAGAAGCCCTTCTTTTTCGTGACAAAACAATATTGATGTAATGATTAATAAGGCGTAATCGATTTTAAACTAATTTCAGAATTCTAATCATTGTTATTTGTATTTCGTTCTCCATTTTTTCCATTCATATTTTTCTTCTTACATTATTTAACACTTATCATTTTAACTATCATTCTTGATCACTTTTCAATTAAATCTCTTTTTTCATTCTTCTTTAATTTCCAATGAAGTATTCGTGATTTCTGGAATAAATTTACGAAGAATTTCGTAAAAAATGAAGATAATCAATGAAAAGTCACACTTTTCATAAAATTTCATATTTTAAAGCAAATACATTACGCATCTTTCGTTGTTTAAAATTTATCGTTTGAGCTTTCATATTTGTTTAGATTTCAATCAAATTATCTATTTCATTTCTATTTAATTTCCAGTAAAATGTTCATGATTTCTGGAAAGCTTCTGCGAAGAATTTGGTCAGATTTGAAAGGAATAATTATTTTGACTCTTGCTTTATACTCTTCGACACATTTCAAATCATGATTACTCTGACATAACATTACTTATCCCAGTATGCATGTGCCAGCGGTTCGTTAAATATTAAGACGTGCTATGCACTCAAGAAAATAGAGAAAATTAATAATAAAACAGAATTAATTTATTTTCCTATCAATTTATTTCTGCACGCCATTATTTTCACAGATGTAATGGAAAGGATAAAATGCTGCTCTCAGCTATTTTCATTTGTGAAAACTGTCAAATATATCGAATCAAATACCATCATCTGCAAAAAAAAGTGAGAAAAGAGTTTTCCAAATGTCTCTTTTCATTAGTAAACATTTAAATTAATTAAGACATGTTTCTTGAGTTTTTGTTCTTTTTTATATTCAATAATATGTTTGCGTTTACTCTTCTTCGATTTTCAAAACATTTTTGAGTTTTCATAGTTCTCACGAAGAATTTGGCAGATATGAAATGAATTACTTATTTTATCTTTCTTTTTATAATCTTTGACATATTCCGTATCGTTGCAAGGTTGTCTATAACATTCTTTAACGCTGAGTCAAATATTAAGACCTTCGATATATTCAGGAAAATGGCTAAAATTCTGATAACAAGATCAGAATTAATTTATAATTACATAATCTTTCTCTTAAATTTCACTCCTATCAAACCTATCAAGTGCATTAAAAGAGATAAATGGTTGGTGTCAATTATATTCCTTTAAGATTGAAATTGTCCAAAAATTGAATTGAATATTATCGTTTATTAATAATTCAGAAATGAATTTTCACATTTCTTTCAGTTAAAAATAATCTAAATTATTTAATATATTTGGTTTGAATTTTCGTTCATCATTAATTTACATCAAAATATTTTGATAATTTATTTGATTTCATCATTTTTACAGATAATTTTGTCAGATATAAAGCGAATTAATAATTTTCTTCTCGTTTTATAAAAGTATTGATAAAAAACAGCAAAACTTTTTATAACAAGATCAGATTTAATTTATTTTTCTGTCATTTTATTTCTAAGCTCAGCAAATTTCAAAGATATAGATCATAGTAAACGAGATAATAAGCTGCTGCCAGTTGTGTTCGCTTAAGAATAAAATTGTCCTAGAAAATGAATGAATCAAATATTATCGTCTACAAGAATGCCTGAAAAGAGTTTTCCAAATTTTTTTCAATCCACAGAGCAAGAAAGCATTCCAAAATAAACTCAGTGCCCTCAAAAGAAAGACGAGGGATCGTAATTTCAGATGGTTAATTAACTCCAACACTAATTTGTGTCATCGGGATAAATTCGTTTTTTTAAAACCATGTTCAGAAAAAAATTAAGTAAAGAATGTGGTTTCTGCTAATGTGTGATGACCGAGAAACTGGAACAGATTAATCGATAGAATAATGTATGTTCCCTTTCCTCCTTAGATAAGCGAAGTTTGAGTTTTTTTCATTTTATTTTATTTCGGAGGGTTCGAGATTACAGGAGAATGTTTACACGGTGTATTTTAATATACGGTTGTCAAACCTTGTTTTCGTTCGAGGCTGGAAATTCCACGGCAAGTTCGTTTAATAGCAAAACCAAGGGTTTTCTTGTTCATTTTTGCTGCTGATCTTGGGCTTTTCATTTTAAGCTTAGATTAAAGTTTTAAATATTCATCGAATGATTTTCGCTACATGTATTAACGTCTTTGAAATTGCTTGAGTTTGTAATGGATCGTATATTGCCTTTTAAATGAAACTGCTTGTTCTTAGGCTTTTAAATAAATATGTTCACACGAATGTGATTAATATTTGATTTTAAGAATATCTGTAGAATGATTTTATTATTTGTCATTTCATTGAGCAATAAATTGCTTTTTCATAACTACGAGAATATTCAAATTGGTCAAACTAAAGATGAAACTTGAATAATATTTTAAATTGTTTAATATGAAACATACCATTCGAAAACGACTTGATCGAGCGATTTAAGTTTATTTATTTGCCGCTAAATTATTAAGCAATGGAATATTTATATTCATGTACCAGTGAGCCTATTTTACACGAATTACAATTAAAGATATGTAAAATCCAAAATTGACATCTTAAAATCTAAATTTATCATACAGTTGATGAAATGGTGTCAACTAATATCCCCCTCTTACATGTCAATTACAAGGATGGATCCAAAAAAAGGCTACAAGGATAATAAAAAATTGTTTATTAACAATAGACAGAAAATACAAAAGGGAATTAAGAGGCATACTTGCCGATCACTTTTCCACATAATCACCAAATCTATTTAGGCATTTATCTGACCGAAGACCAACTTGTTTAACCCAGCTTGGTAGCAATCACGTCCCTGCCCACTGGGCCAGTTTTCGCATCACATCACTGTTTGAGGAGGACCTTCTTCCAGATAAGTGTTTGGAACCTAGATTGGGTGGCAAATTTGGATGTATGGGGGTGATTCCAGACTTTCCACTTGAAACTTTGAAGCAATTCTTAAGTTTTGGAAGCAGTATGGGTATCGTCATGCATGAGAATGACATCATCACACAACATGCTAGGGCGTTTGCGTCGGATGACTTCATGATGGCCCAGTGACTATTTCCTTTTGCCGAAATTGCAGGAAAACTTATCTGGAACAAGGTTCTTTCCAGGACGGTGATGTAAAAACAGCTTCCGAGAACTGGCTCATTGGGCGGGGACGTGATTTATACCATGCCGGGTTAAACAAGTTGGTCCTGCTTTCAGATAAATTACTAAATAGATTTGGTGATTATGTGGAAAAGTAATCGGCAAGTATGCCTCTTAGTTCTCTTTTATATTTTGTGTTTAATGTTAATAAATAATTTGTTATTACCCTTGTAACCTTTTATTTGGATCCATCCTCGTAGTTTTTGGAATTCTTTGCATATCTTTCAGGAAGAAAAAGAGCTGGCGTTTAGATATTAGAAGACATGCGTAACTGCGTTTTCTCTCCTGTGATTGCAATGTCACTTGGTATTTCTCCATTCAAAGCTCAAATAATGCTTTATTTTTTTGGCAATGTTCTCTTTGCTTATATTAATTCCAAGAGCATGCGGAATGGTAGCGAAGAGACGGGGTACTTCGTTCACAGAATTAGGTTTGCGGAAGAATGAATGATAAGTATTGTTAGTGTGGATTGATCGTTCCTCCTTGCTTAGTATATACCTTGAAGAAATTCCCTGGAGAAGTTTTTCAAATATTGTCTTCACCGCTCACAATCTACAGAAAATGTCCTGGAAAGGATATCATGCAGTAAATTTTCGATTATTGAATCAATATCTGAAATTTATGAACCATGATTAATTTGATAGGTTAAGGTAGTATAAAGTTACGAAAAGGAACAATAAATTCTAGAATTTTCACGAGGTTTCAGACCATTTTTAAAGACTTCATTTACTTTTTCAGTTAAAATTAAACACATGGAGGGGTGAATATGCAGGCAGTATTTACAGAATTCTATCACCAGATTTGAACAGAATTGAGTCACACATGTTATTAAACTGTTTTTCACGTTATCTTTATATGTAACTAATTTCTAACCGCATTTCAGCGGTTTCTCCTTCAAGCAACTGTAGATGTTATGCAGTATCTTCATTTTAAACAACATTCTTTTAATGTATTTGATAATTTTCACAGTTTTCAATAAATGGCTAGGTGGAAATTTATACAGGCTTCAAAGAATTCTATCTCCAGGTTTTAACACAGATGGTAAAGAATTCTGTCTCCGGAATTGAGTTACGCATGCCTTTAAACTGTTTTCCATGGTATTTTTTTATGTGAAACTACTTTCTAAGCGTATTTTAGTGCTTTCTATCTCAAACAATCGTATGCATTATGTAATATCTCCGTTCAAAACAAAATTCTTTTAATGTAATTGCTATGCTGGTATTATGAAAACTAGAGTCAAAATAATTGCATTCTTATTCAGCAATATATACTCTTTTTTAACGTCTGGCGGAAAAAATTCTTTTTGCTTCAATAACATAGTTGAAGATTATTTTGTTGACTCCTTTTATGATTTTAGTACTTATACCAGAATCATAGCAATCAATCTGTCTGAATATCCGTATGATCCTATTACACTTGCGCCTTCTATAAATGAATCTTTCATTCAATCCCGAGTTTTCTCTCATGCTCCATAAATTAGCGGAACGAGCAAAGTCAAATCTTTTCTTATACCTGCAATCACCATATCTTCCACTTTTACAACCCCATACGAAGAGAATTAAAACATTTCTTTCCTGGAGTGTGGCAACATTCCTCTCTTTGCTATTTACATTCCGCTTTTTATAGTTATTACCCAGAACTAAAAGAGGTGGATCTTGATAATCGAATTTATGGTAATTGCATTATATCCGGTAATACCTTTACAACCACATTAGTTTGAGAAGGGCCATTTGGGACCCTTGGAAAGCATTCCAGAACCGTCGCACGAAAAGCAAAATGAATAATTTCCAGATCGTTTGAGTCGAAGCCAAGAACACGGTAGGTCCCCTTCTACCTTTGTCTCAGATTATACGCAGTAAAAAACCCGAGTTAAAGAAACGTTTCATCCCCCTTCCGTTCTTTTTATGCCCTTCTTTCTTCTTTTCGAAATCTATTTTATTGTTATTATTTGTTTCTTGTTCTTTAACTCCAACCGTGTCTTCCATCGATTTCCTCATTCTCAGCTCTCGCTTCGACTGGTCCTCTAATAATCTTTGTCCTCTTTCCCTGTCTTGCTCAGCGTTTTTGTCCTGACATTTTTCTGTGCGCTCAATGCCTTCTCTTTGCTACAGTAGCGATTGTAATTTATGGCTCGTGTGACTGACAATCCCAATTTTTTTACCTTTTGCCCTGTTTCTGAAAGTCCTCCGAATTAGAATAAAATGTATCGTTTTTTTGTTCTTTTCTCCCTTTTTGAAAATGTTCCGAGTTAGAATTAAATGTACCGAACTGTCCTATTTTTATGTCTAGCATATAAAGTATTATAAGCATAGAAGAAATTCACCCTTATGAATCTCTACTGCTACTAAGTTACTATCAAAAAGGGATATAACCTCAAAGCTTAGACGTTCAATCTATTCGTTAAGTGCACTATCAATGGCTTTTGACGAAAGTTTAGTTTAGTTACATTAGCGTCCAGTTTTAAAGCTACACGAGGGCTATTTTGGGATGGATCTCGTAATTTTGAATCGTGTTCAGCTGACGAGGACTACACCTGAGCTGGGACCCGCCTCTCCAAACCTCCCCACCACACCAGAGGGTAGACGTTTGACCACTACGTGTGATTTAGCGTGCAACAGGCCCAATACACGACGGATCTTCAGTGGAATCGTGTTTCGAGCCTGGAACCCTCCGATCCTGCGGTCGAGACCTTATTACTAGGCCACCGCGGCCTCATTTTGACGAAAGAGTTAGGATGTCATTTATATCAAGGTTAGCACTGTAAATCTCACCACTTAGACATCTTGATATATGCTTGAATATTGACCTTCATATATTGTCCAACCTTAATATATTGTCCTTCAAGCATATATTTCAACTATATAGTTGAAATATATGCTTGAAGGACATGGACGCTGGATTAGGCTTACGAACAGGATATCGCCGCCAAACTTCAATTTTTTACTTTCTCTTAAACGAAGTATACAAAGAGAAAGTATTGTAATCGTCAAAAAATTCGAACTCGAGATTTTGACGAATCTCTACATTTTAGACCTCCCTGAGTCCGAAAAACACATTGGAATTATGTCTGTCTGTGTGTCTGTATGTCTGTGTGTGTGTTTGTGAACACGATAACTCAAAAACTATTAGAGATAAAGGGATGAAATTTGGTATATAGTCTTTAAACATAATTTGTAGGTTTCTATCAAATTTTGGACAAAATCCGTCAGCGGGAAGTCCGTCTGTCTGTATGTCCGCTGTCATGCGAACGCTATAATCCAAAAACTTGAATAGCTAGATGGATAAAATTTCGTACACAGTTTCATCGTCATGCATGTAGGTCCGTATAAAATTTTGGGCCAAATCCGTCAAAAGGTTGACTGTCTGTCGGTCTGTATAATCGCATCTTCAACGAGTCCGCTATCTCCACTCGCATGCGTATTGGACGCAATCTTCTGTGCACGATATTTATTGACTCCTGCTTGACGCTTTTTTTTCATCCGATTCTCCATGCGCATGCGTACTTGGTAGCAATATGTGCACGCGGAAGGATTGTCCTTGAGGCAAGAAAGAGTAGAAATCGGTATGCATTTAATCGGAACGCATCTCTTCGAATTTGAATTTTTACCTAAATATTTTCTGATAGTCATTGGATCCTGGGATACAATAGGTACGAATTTTTTTTTATCCACGCGGGGGGAGGGGAAACAGCACCTTTTTCGAGAAGTTTACGAGAAAATTTAGGGGAGACCACTCCCGCTGGTTCAAGCAATAACTCGCTAACTTTAACACGGATTAAATCTAATGGTTATCAAAAGTTTTGTGATCTTCGCGGCAGGACAATACCGTGTTCGCCTGAGTAAATCTCACCTGACTTTGAAAGGCGATGTTTCAATTTTATGGGCATACTTCCTACCCGCTTCCAAGTTTCAGAAGCCACTCGGCATAATTAACTTCATCTGCATCAACTTACATATTTTGCGTCACTCATCTTACTATAAATGGATCCAATATTAGCTTCGCAAAACTGTTCAACGATTACTTTTTGGTTTCCGTGTTTGACAACAGGAAGTCTCCGCTAAGAACAACAATATATACACCAAATGAATTTGGACTGTTATGGATATAAGGCACCAAATTTCAGGACATAAAGTCTATTAAACGATTCTATAACTAAATATTTCATAAGGGTGTCGTCTACATATTTATAATTGCACTACTTCAAAATTTCCAATGGCAGCACCCATGTTTTCAATGGATTTCAAAACTTCGTCAAAAGTTATGCTCGGATACCAAATTTTATCATTCGAACTTTATTTGTCTCGAAATTATAAACAAATAAAATTTTGAGTCTTTATTATTAAAGTAAAATTTTGGATTTATTGCTGATACCTTGAGATATAATATAGTTATTGACCTAGAACTTTTTCGATGTAATAGTATGAAGTAGTATACAGATCCTGCACCTATAGTTTTGATTTTAAAAAATTTTGAACACAGGAAATATTTTATTAAATTTGATGTTTAAAAATTTTTGATTGGCAGCACCCCAAATTTTAACAATAATCGATGCAGAAGGCTATTTAATAACCCCATTCAAAATTTCAGCGTATTCGAAAAAGTAGTTTTTAAGTTACATTAAATTTTCTATTTTCTCTGTAAAACGATGCACTTGGGGCGGGGGGGGGCGTCCAAATGTTTAAAAAAGGTAAAAGGTAACATCTTTCAATCACCTTTTCATTTTTTGGAGAAAATTTCATTTTTGTGGAATTTTGTAATGCATCTAGTATTTATCGATTGTAAAAAATACATTGTAACTTTTAAGATGATGTCTAAAGAGTGAAATGAGTTAAAATTCTACCACCGACATTTAAAGGCAGGCAGCGCGCTTCCCTATCTAAATATGGAGACGGCCCCTTTTATATCTTGAACACAAGAAGTCGAATATCTTCCGATCTTTTAATGGTCAATTAACTAAAATTGACATCTTGTGATAATTTTTATGAGGAATTTATGTCATCAAAAATGGGTGTTGCCATTGGAAATCTTGAAGTTAGTTCAATTATAAATATGTAGACGACCCCTTATGAAATTTTTAGATATGGATCGTTTAGTAGACGTTATTTCCTGAAATTTGGTACCTTTTGTTTGAATTTCCGATGAGCAATGGCAGAATAATATTGGGTGGTTCGTTTTTTTCCCGCGATTGTATATTGAAATTATAATCGCCATGTAGATAATAATTAAACTTCATGTGCTTGTGTTTAAGTCCCGAGTCGTCAACTATGTGCCAAGAATGCCTCCGGGTTCCAACCTATCACCTTCACCCAATCCCCTCTTGTTAAACTTACCCAGAAGTCACCATTTCTGCTGGCATATAAATTTCCATTCTTCGATCACAAATATTTTCATTAAAGCCCTCCCCTTTCATCCAATTTATCCCAGAACAAACCATTAATCTTCCACATCGCCTTTCAATTTCTCATTCGAAAAATTTAAATTCTTCCTCTTCCTTCCGCTTCTTTAGCTTCGCACTCCATAATCTCGGCAGTGAAAGCGGGAACTTTCGCCCCGATCTCCAGAACGGCTCCCTTTTTTCATCGACGACTTCCTCTAACAATAAATATCTCTTTTCATTGATGTCAAAATAGCCTAAAAGAGATCGCATTGATTTCGTCTCAAAGTATTTCGAACAAAATCTCTCTCTCTCAAGAAGAAAAAGCTTTCGTCTTGAAAAGAGGGGAAGCTCTTGACAAAAACTTCCAGGAGCGAAACGGCTCGATCAAAGGACGAAGAGCTAAATAATAAAAAAAAATGGCGGATAAAGAATCCTTCACGGTGGAACATAAGTGAATAAACTGGATGATTCACCTTAAATAGAGAGTCAAGTCAGTCGTTCTGCGAGTTGAGCCATTTTGTTAATTTTATGGCAATTATTTTTCCATCCCCGCTGTCTGCGCGCATTATCGTCGTTATCGCTGGCTGGAATGCAATTAAAATGAAACAGAACTCATTTGAATGAGCTTGTGGGGTCCACTTGGACGGTGGGTGGTTTCGAAAAGACCAGGAAGAAAAATTCCATTGTTGTTCGAAATCAACGTATCCGTTAGTTAATTAACTTCTAAGCCGCCATGACGGATGGGATTTTTTGATCTTTCGACTGTTTGTTACGCGGCTTAAGCACTCTGGATATTTTCCCAAACATGTCAGGCAATGAATTGCTCTGTGAGGCGTAATTTAATGACAGTTCAATGTCTTGAGATAAACAATTTTTTAAAAAACTCTTAAAGATTATTTAATACTCTAATTGGAATAATAAACTTGTCTTTTCGGCAATAAGGAATTTTTATTTTCTCTTTCAAACGCATATCTTGAGATGTTATATTTTGAGATAGGGAGGCTTAGGTAAAACTAATAAGGAGATCTTGATAGATAGCTAAACGCTTTCAAAAATTGGCAAAGGAAATTTCTTAATGACTCTCCAAATGATTTTTCATTTATGCTCAATCATGATGTTGTAGACCAAGCAAGACGAGTTGCTATTCCAACTCGACCGTTCGGCATTTCGTCTATTTGTCTGTAAATTTGTTTGTTACTCAGTCACGACTAAACGTTTGTTCAGTTAGAGTTAGAGTTTGTGCAGTTTTATTCACATTTGGCATAAAAGTTCCTCGAAGTCATTAAAAACGTAGTATGTGTAATGATTTTTATTTTTTCATTCTGTTTCAAGATGGCAGCCTTGTTAAGGATTTTAATGCTTGGCTAGTTTGGCGCCATAAAAACGTTTGAGTTATCCTTGTAACGGCGAGACATACAATCGTGCTTTTGTGAATACTGATAGAAACAGATTTAATCGTAATTTTGTGTATACTGATAGAAACAGATTTAATCGTAACTTTATGAATACTGGTAAAAGCAGAGACTTACGTAAATAATTCGCAATCGAAAAAAAAATGACAAAACCTTTAGTGACTACGATGAATAATAGATCTTAAACATTTTTTAGTTGTTTTGTCTTTGGACGCGAGGTCTACCGTTCATAGAACAAATAGTTTTATGAATTACGTCACTGGTGTATATGTAAACAAATAAGAAATATTTGATGATGTCTTCTACTAAGGATATAAAGATTTAATGCCGGAAATCTTCCACAATTAGGTCCTTATTGTTGATGCCGAAAATCAAGTTTTCAAATGCAATGCAAATTTATTTCCTTTTCTTTTCTTAAATTTGAGACTACCCATTTTATTAATGTCCTTATAACAAGGAAAAAGAAAATATTTTACAATAGTTAACTTTGATGCTTTAGCGCAAATAACTTAGCACTCTACACATCAATATACATCAAACTGAATTCAAATAAAACTGCTTATAGAATTCAGAATGCAATTTAAATTATTCTGTATTTTCGTTTTTGATACAAATTTTACTAGAGAAGAGTTAAAGATAAGCCACTTGTGGGCGTAGAATTACGAGTAGACTCCAATCTACACTTCCATAGACATCTTAATTGAATTCAAATAAAACTATTTATATAATTCAGAATGCAATTTAAATCGTTCTGTATATTCGTTTTTGACACGAGTTTCACTGGAAAAGAGTTAGACATAAGCCACTTGTTGGTGTAGAATTACGAGAAGTAGATCTCTAATAATAAATAATAGTTTGCTTAATAAGATATACTATGATATATCAAGAATATAAATATATTCCATTCATATAATAGCAGAGAAATAATTTTCTTTTTCGTCTGAGCAGAACAGAAAATCAATCCTGAAATTAATAAATAACTCCCTCGCAACCAGTCAAACAATGTGAGGTGCTTCTGCTGTAATAAAAACACTCCATTCAGTCTGTCATCTGGCTTAATCCGTAAACGGCCAAATTAATTTAAAGCATAAATCTCAGTAAAACTCTTTTAAATTATGCTAGAAATCTTAAGATTAAGATGACTGTGAAATAAAATTCATATTTTTTTCACCAAGACTGCAGTTCAGTCTTCACTGTAGAAGCAGACATATTATGATATATCAAGTAATCAAGTAATAAAAATATATTTCATACATATAATAGCAGAGAAATAATTTTCTTTTTCGTCTGACCAAAATAGAAAATCAATCCCGAAATTAATATATAACTCCCCCACAACCAGTCCAGACTCCAGATGTCAAACAACGTGAGATGCTTCTGCTGTAAC